>QVOB01013707.1:0-26885 GCA_014839585.1 Pseudomyrmex concolor
ACCACCACCACCACCACCACCACCACCACCACCACCACTACTATCCCTATCACCACCACTACCAGATCACTACCACCACCAGCATCAGCGAGAGCAGCAGCAGCAGCACCAGCACCAGCACCAGCATTGCCACCTCCGCGGAGGTCGCACGGCTGCTGGTCCCTCGGCACGTTAGTAGAGCCCGGGACAGACAGTCGATCGCGCACGAAGGGTGCGGGTCGTTCTGGGGATTGTTGGTCGGCTCGGGTTTGGTCTGTCAGATTGTCTGAGTGATAGTTGAATCGGTTGTTTGGCGGAGGTTTCGCACGGAACTCGTGCGGTCCTCGCGGAGGATCGCTGGACCGTCCCGCATCGTTTATTTCCGTCGCGCGATTGTAACAGCTGGCGAAAGAAGAATAACCAACACGATAGAAGAAGTACTCTGCGGGCGGGATACTGACGTAAAGTAAACATCTAGCGTTCAAGCTGATGCATCACATGGGAACGCTTCGAGACCTGGTCTGCCACATCACAAAATTCAAAAATCTCCGAGAAAGTTGCCCGAACGTTGCGTCGCTCTCGAGAGCGGGATATCGCCGGGCTCTTAACGTGTAGTGCAAAACACGTCAATGGATCGAAGCGCTTGGTGTGCGGGGGTGCGTGTGGAGCAAAATTATTCGAACTGGATACGGGAGTTATCTGAGCGGAAATATTGAATAAACCTCTCTCTCGCGGCATGGACTACTATGTGTGATATGAAGCTGCGACAGTTAGACAAGTAGTTGGATGTATCATGTTCGATTTATGGTGCGTTTTTCTCAGGTTGTTTCTCTTTTTTTTTTTTTTTTTTTTTTTTCTTCTGCAGTATTATTTAATTTGTTGAATTTGGTGATTCGTTGAATATTTGCAAAGCAAATTTAAAACATATGGTGCAGAGAGATATCGGCTGTGATAGCTCTAGTAAAAAACCGCACAAATTCGAGTGTCGTCGTTTTCGATCAATATGAGTTGGTTGCATACGTAAATGCCGCAGCAAAAAAAAAAGGGGTAAGAGATCGCACTCCGACAATGATTTATCAAAAGAAGTCGATAATATTTCAAAAAAACTATAGATAGACAATCTCTACGTTTTTTTTTTCGAGGTTAAAAATGATTATTTCTCGGTAAACATTGACTATTCTAAAAAAAATTCTGATTACTTTGATTAAGCTTCACTTAAAATATGCGATATACTTTATTTACTTCGATATATATATATGTCCGTTTATTCGACCGTAGTGCTTTAATCTTTCTTTTCATTGAATACTTCTCGTAAATAATTCACCTAGTCTGAATGCTAGAAATCTTGTTACGGAATTGAGTGAGTAAAATATTACATACACGTATACACACAAGTCGTTAAAATATATGCTGTGCTTTTAAAGTGATACAGATTTGATAGATGTAGAACATAATTTATCACAATAATAGGAAAGTAAATCGCACAGCACTCAATATTCTACTTGCATCTGAACATTTCGTTGCGCACTTGCAATTTCGTCGTAAATACGCACAATATATCTCACATCACGCACACATTTTTGAAATTTGTGCGAGCAGATGAGAAATTTATGTGAGATAATTTGACGATAAATCCAATAAAGTTCCGATTCAGGATAAGAAGTGGATTTAACAACGCGCACTTCTATGAAGACTCATTGTAATCTTTAAACTTATTGAATTCTCTCATTTCTTTTTTTTTTTTTTTTTTAATTTTGACGCACCTTTCAAATTTCAGATTGTGCCTCACGTTAATCAAACTGATTCACACTCGAATCGAGCTGAGAAATAATAGAAAAGAATTTAAGTAGCTAATTCCCGCGTAGCTAATTCCCGGTTTGTAATTTTCATCAAAAGCAAAATGGATCATCGTCGATTCTCTTTTACTCATCCGTTTCTTCTAGGATCCACGTTCATTGATCCGTGGAAAAATATGGCAGCCCGCGCAATTTTCGCGATATAATATATCGGCGTTTTTTGCAAAACTCGTCATTTTTTCGATCTTTCTCTTTCTTTCTTTCTCTCTCTCTCTCTCTCTCTCTCTCTCTTCTTCTTTGATAATTTCCCTCTCCTGTGAATTCTTCTACGTGAATCCGGAAACTTTGAACTTACCGCTCTCGTTAGTGAATTATTAATCATCCGATCGTCTCCCGCAATTAGCGTGCAAGTCGCGGAATTTAATTTCGCTCGTCAAGCGACATTCTGGCGTTTATAACTCGGCATCGGCATCTCCCATTTTCATGTTGTCTAGTGACGCGGAATCGAAGTGCGTATATCTGACGATAATTCTTGTTCTCTTTCAACTTCGCAAGGATTGTGTCAACGATGCACAGCTTTGTGAAAGGTCGGGAAACGCGAGTTGCGAAGATAAAAAACAACTCTCGATATATAACTTGGAAATACACACTTTGTACTATAATAGACACGTTTCGTTTGACGGAATTGCGCAGCATCGACGCGAAAAGCGCGTGGAAAACATTTACATAAGCGAAAAAAGAATCGTGTAAAATCGTGTGAATTTCCGTAATTTAAAACGCAAGCACGCTGGATGTCGCGTCAAAAAAAAAGCTTCGAATTGATCAAGTTTTTTTCTTAAAATTAAATTTGTAATTTAAATACGATATGTACATAATTGAGAGTTATTTAACGAAACTCGCAAATAGTTATTTACATGTCATTTACATTTAATTGTCATTTAATATGTCATTTTTTTTTAATTCTGAACATCTACTTGTGTCGTAAATAAGACTGAATGGAATTTGCAAGTGACATTTATGCTATTATATAAGTCAGGTTTTTTCGCTGATACTTTTATTGATTGATAAAGTAATTGAATCTAATCTCGCAAAACGAGAAAAAACAGAGAGAGAGAGAGAGAGAGAGAGAGAAAGAGAGAGAGTGAGAGGATGAAAGAGAAAGATGTCAGACAAATTGATAAATTTGTAATTTCAAGTTTTACACTGTGTCTATGTCTTAGATTTTAACATTATCATATCAAAGCTACTTCGGATCTTGACAAGTGTTTGTGGAAATTGACGCGCTTCCCTTGATGTATGTTTCGACACTTTTATGGAGGAAGCTCAAAGAAGTGAAAGTAGGGAGCGCGAAGAAGATGTCATCTGCAGATTTACAGCTTAAATATTGCACATCCGTCGAAACAATTGTTTCGTCGCACAAATAGAATGCTGCAAAAATAGTCGACTGTTTTGTTGCTATAAAAAAGTATTACGACAAGAATTAAAAAAAGAGAGAGAGAGAGAATGAGTGAATGAGAGAGATATGTATGTGTACGGATAGAAGAGTGAGAGCGTAACTAAAATTCTGTGATAATTTAAACACAGGCTGTTTCCCCCCAGGGTTGAAACGTTGTCGAAGCAATGGTACTAAATGCACCGAAGGGCCAAAGAGAGTGAAGAGGGAGGAAGGTGTGTGTGTGTGAGAGAGAGAGAGAGAGAGAGAGGGGAAGAGAGAGAGTATAGTTTACCTCAACTTGGAAATTGGAAATTCTCGCATAACCACGGTTGAACGCTATTGGATTTCGCGTTATTCGAGCAGCTTGAGCAACTCATTCGAATCAAACTACATCGTCATTGCAATTAATTAGGTTTTGTCGAGCGACTAGCGCGACCGTGCGAGTTTTCGTTACAACCTCTAGCGATGTAACTACATTAATTAATAATTTATCGGACGTAAATTTAAAATCCGACCGGCGCTGGTTTTCCGAAAATCCGGTGCGAGGACTTGATGCATGTATCTGCATATTAATATCCAAGCGGAACAGTTTATTCTATGACAGCAGCGAGTCGATTTTTGTCGCACTCATATATAAAATTATATTGCTATCTTCTCTTTCTTTTTTTTATGTGAATAATCAATACGTATTTTTTTTTATTTAACAATAAGAGGAAAAATAAAGAATCGTGTTAAAATTCAGAAAAGATGCGCGCAAGATTGAAAAAAAAAAAAAAAAAAAAAAGAACAATTTTTTTAGGAAATAAAATCACTTACGTCTGCGAAACATTAATAAATGGTGACAAAAAATATAAAAGATAAAAAATCTAAAATTTCTGCCAAAGGGTCGGAGCACGGGTGAGAAAAGGGAACACACGTTGGGGGTACACACACTTCACGCACGATTGTCTCTTCGGAAGGTATATCGAGCATACATTTTTCCAGTTCAATGAGCGAACAGTAGCAATCTTCGCGCTATTTGTTCTTCGAGCACGGGCAACACATGTCTCGTTCAGAGTTTCGTAGAAAATTTTCGATCGCGCATTGTGGAAGTCGAGCGCGAGTTAGTAAATTTATTATCCTCGCGCGACTTCGAATTAGTCGTATCTGCTTCAGAAAATTTACTTCCTTTCGGAGAAAGCTTCTTCTAACAAGGCGTCCTTTGTTGCAGCGAGACGAATATAGTCAGCGAGAATTCAAGCAAGACACGAAGACACGGTTTGAACAATCAAAAGATCATCATTGGTTGATGTGATTTCATTTTCAAATTAAAATGAGTCAGAACGCGCATCGTCGAGAACGCGCACGTTAAAGAGAAGTCAACTCGAATCGGCGATTCCGAGAGAAAGGATGCATTCAACGATCGTATCCTGAGGGCGCCGATGACTCCGGCAAGATCATTCACTGCCGACGATCCGAGCTCGTCGATCGTCACGGGAGCAGCGTCGTGTATATGCGCGTGCGGCGCGTCAACGACGATCGGTCGCCAGCTTGGCAGCTCAGCGACAGCGCGGGCAACGTACGTACCTGAGAATGGAAGTGAGCATCTGCTCGGAGCCGATCAGCAGCAGCAGCAGCAGCAGCAGAACGATAGTAGCATCGAGTCGATATTTTGAATACGAGACGGCGTACGAGGATCGAAAGCCGCTCGGAGGGCGCGGGATTGGAGGTGGCGGCAAGCCATATCGGAAGCAGTGGAAGAGAGTGGACGGCGGTTGCGACGAGATAACGACGGTGGTAGCGACGTTGGTGGTGGTGCGAAAAAGGGTGCGGGAAGACAGACGCAAAAAGGTGCCGAGACCGGCAGCGGGGGGACAAAGGACAGACGGTAAAGCGGCGAATAGAAGCGGAAAGAGGAAGTCGGAAGCGGCGGACGAAGGGGGTCGTCCATCGGCAGGAGGGCCCCACAGATGCGGGGCCCGCAGGGGCCAGTCCGCGGCGGCGTGACGCGATGCGGACGTCCTCCTCCTCTTTGCCGAGGAAGAGGAAGAGGAAAGACCTCTCGCCTCTCGACACCGTCCATTTCGCCAACAATGGCCGGTGGTCGTCTGCAGTTAGACACGTCGAACGACAACAATGTTTCCCGCGATTCGATATCGTCACCTCGCGTCAACAAAGACTCTGCGATGTTTTTTATGAAGGACGAGACTGTCCCTCGGCGACATTTCGTAAAGTATTACTCGGGAAACCGGACAGTCAGCATGCTGGTGCAACTTCCGGCGGCGAGCAGTGCGGCGAGCAAAGAGGTTGCGGGAAGCAGAACCAAAACGACGAGAAAAAGGAGAAACGAAGGAGACGGCGACGAAGTGCGAAGGATATCGCGAGTGAGAAGATCATTCCTAAAGTTCCGTTTGCCGGCGGCATCGTCAAGAGCGCCTTTCTGCTGGCGCTTCTCTGCGCTCAGTGCTACCTCGCGGGCACTGATGCCCTCGCCGGCACGCAAAAGTATTCCACGCGTACGGTCAAGACGCGGTACGGCATTCTGCGCGGCGTCGAGGCTAGATCGTCGACCGCAGTCGAGACTTACTACGGCGTGCCGTATGCGACACCGCCACTCGGCGCGTTGCGCTACATGCCGCCGGTCACTCCGACTCCGTGGCGCGGCACCAAGTTTGCCGACACCATGCCGCCGGCCTGTCCGCAGCGGCCGCCAAAACTGGACGCGAATCTGTCGCGGCAGAAGCGCGCCTACCTCGAGAGGTTAGCGCCCATGCTGGCTAACCAGAGCGAAGACTGCCTCTATCTGAACCTCTACGTGCCCAAACTTTCTCACGGTGAGTCGTCTATGTGAGATTTTTTCTCAAAAGTACTTAGTATTTTTTTAGAAGAGAAAAAACATTGGACAATTTTACGGTCAAAGACAATTTTTCTTAGAAAAAACAACTGCTATTTAATAAAGCATATTTTTTTTTTTTAGAAAACTTACGAGAGAAGAAAATAAACATTAGCAGAACAATTTTTCAGTCAAAGACGGTTAAAGACAATTTTTCTTACACAAAATTACTATTTAATAAAGCATATTTTTTTAGAAAACGTTTTTAAAACCCGTTTTCAGAAAACGTTCTATATTTCATACAAAATTGTTATAAATTTTAATTAAAAAACCTCTCTTTTTTATCCTTTGTGTGTTTCAATCCTAAACAAAATTCTCTCGCGTAAAACAGCACGTAAACTTTTCGAAATTTGCGTTGTGCGTTGCGCTCGACAAAGTCGAGCGCAAAATATCTTGCGAAAATATAAAACGCAAGTAAAATTCCCTGAAAAAGGAAACAAAAAATTTGGCCTTTTCAGTGCCGCTACGTTTGACTGTATATCTCCGCGAGAAAAAAAAAAAGTTTCTGTTTCGAAACGTGCGCCGTTCAATTTTAGAGAGATTGCTCGAAACTTCGCCGAAAGCGCGAGCGAGAGATGCAATTTCATTCCGCGATAATCTGATTATCGAGGCGTTCGGGAATGTGCAGCCGTTGTGTGCGTGACATCGCGCGCATATAATTCCACGCGACAAGTAGAGAAAGAGCCCACGCACGTATGTGTGTGTGCTTTCGCTCGCGCGAACTTTTCTCTTCGACGAAACGTGCGCGCGCGAATCATGTTAGATTTGTGGGATTTGAGCGAGCGAGACGCGGTTGTTGGAAATTATGTTAGTTACCTGGGAATGAAATTTATCTTCCCTCATTGAAACGTGAAATTGCACGTCTTTATGCAGACGAACGTTAATAGCTCGCGGTTGCGAAAATGTTGCACACGGCTCATTGTATAGCTTTTCGCTCAATTTCTGCGCGAACTTGCGTTCGAAAAAAAAATTTATTACGTAGAAAAATGTGTATCACGTAGATTGTAGAAAAAGTTTATGTACACATTGGCCTGTATACACTGGCGCTTGTTTCTTTGCAAACTCTATTTTCATAAAATTTTGTAGAAATATAAGTGTCGTTCTTTTGTACTACGCCGCCGCGGCGAATATTTCTGCGTGATCTCTTCTTTATCTCTGCGAGGCGATGCTCACACGCGATCGTTACGGCCACGATACGGCCATTTTCGTGATGCCACTCACGAAGGAAAGGGGTAAACTGTAATATAAAGAGATTTAATATATATACGTACATATAATAGATGCTTTATGGCAACATTTCAGAGAAACGCGCTCTGAATATCAGTGAAACGCTGATCAACGTGGAAACACACACACACACGTGTAAACTTATACACGCGAGCGATTTTTATTTGCGCGGAAACACGGGGAAATATCTGTCTAGACAAATTATCCTATTGTTTCGCGCATTATATTCGCGTTATATTCGTAAAATCTCGAGTTTCATATTCTCTCTATTTTCCTGCGTCTGAAATTTGCTACAGAGTCCACAGTTCGCCGCAGATGTTGACCTTAATTGCTCGAATGTAATCTTTTTCTTCCTGTTAAAAAAAAAAAAAAAATTTCAAAGCGATCTCTGAATTTACTCAATATTAAAGTTGTCTCGATGAATAATCTATGCGTAATCTTCGGATGACATTGCGATCACTAATGACTCGCGGATATATGTCTTCCGTTTGATATATACGTTTATATATATATATATATATACATGCACGCGTCTCTGCTGAGATATGAAAGTGTAAAGAAGCGCAAGAAGATTATGGCGCGAACGCGGGCAATTTATTTCGCCGACGAAGGATTCTGGCAGATTGTTAGAGCTAATTTCGTCGTTTAATACGGCGTAAGTTCTCCGCTCGAGAGAAGCGGGATGAGAGAAAAATATCGCATTTCGCGGCCGAGAAAGAGCTTGATGCGACGATTTTAACGGCCGCGATCCCGCGTCGTCACGATACCAGTTTCCGTCTTCGCAAGAAACCTACTTTACGCGTTCTCTCTTACCCTTACAATTTCCCCCTTCGTCAGTCGTCTTTTCTCTCGTCTCGTGCTCTTAGCATAGGGATGGAAACGGGCAACACAAAAGAACGAATCGATCTGTGCGCGTCGAGACGTTTTCGCGAATACAAGCGAGACTTTCAGATGAAGCGTAAACGCGGTACTTTCAATGTTACGGATCGTAGATATGGAAATGAATAGCTGAAGGAAAATGCAAAATTTATCTCGCGTTAAATATTTGAACGATAACACGTTCGGAGATTACACGATGTTTATATCGAACCGCTCACATGATATTTCTGCTTTATAATATATTTCTATTCAGAGAGTCGCGGATTTTATTTCAATTTTAAAATAAGTTGCGCTTCTCTTTATTTATTTATTTTTTTTTTTTTTATTTTTATTTTTTTTTAAAGACGTCTGTTCACCGAACACTCGCTATAAACGCGTTAAATTCATCATTACGACACGTGAATTCAGAATTTTTCTCGTGGAAGCATTGATAAAGGAAGAATAAATCTTGACGGGAGAAACCGAAGTGATTAATCAGATGATACAGAATTAATTAGAAGTGAAATCTCGCGTGGGTCTCTGATATTCTCGTAAAAGCGAAGATAGCGCGCGTTACATACATACAACGAACGTCTGTGCCGCGAGAGCCACGGTTTTCCTATTTCGTTCTATGGTTATCCATCGTGAGAGAGAAGGAAAGAGAGAGAAAGAGAGAGAGAGAGAGAGAGAGCCGGCCATTATACTGTCGAATAAAAAGTCGTAACTACCCGACGTTTCAGCCGGATTAAAGAGAACGATCCGTCGTTGCTTTCTTCGGTATCGCGCGTTGAATCCTCTTGCTGTTTTTCACAGAAAGCAAGCGACTTTTTTCTTTCCCCCGTGCTTGTCTCGGCCGACGGAGGTGGGTTAGGCGACGTACAGGACACTCTCTCGCCGTTCGTAATGGTCGTCGCCGCTACTTGCACGTAAGCAGCTTAGTTTTCGATCTTTCCCATCTCTCTGGATATCGTCGCGGAAAATTCAGACGGCGGCTTAAGCCGCTTCGGCGAGCACGTCCGCGAATTGAACATGTTATTGAGGAACACGCTGTGTTTGCGACTGTAATATTAAGCGCCCGGTTAATATCCCTTCCTGCGTTTGGTGGACGTCGAATGATATGTTCCTCCGGAATCGTGTTTCCGCGCGTTCGTTTTCGCGACATCGATATATTTAAATTACGGGGAACGCACACACGCAAACAGAGCGATACAGAGCTGCGATATTGCGAATATAAATAAATAGGGTATACGCGAAATGTTTTCTCTTTTTTTTTTTTTACTCCAACTCGATTATTATTATCGCGAAGATGAAAAATGAGCGAGGCTGAAATTGTCTTCCTTATTTGCGCTGAAAAATTCTCGCGTCAAAAAAAAAAAAAGAAAAAAAACAAAGAAACGTAATCTACAACCAAAAACAAAAACGTCGCACCGGATGAAATACGCGCGAAGGTTACAAATGATACGTAGATTGTGCGCAAGAAGAAATGCGTAATATGTCGTGCATCATACGGAATTCGTGCTTATTTTAGCGGTATTGCGTTCATACGGCAGATTCAGAGTTCTCCTCCGTCTCGGATCATAGTCGCGAAATTACTTTTACGGTTATATCCCTACATCTGTTATCACGCAACGGCGACGAAGCTCGTAACCGTAAACGATAGCTCCGCCGAAATACTCGCGATGCCATTCGCACCGCGTCCGTCTGTATCGTCATTTGTATATTATCGAGGAGTGAAACGGCGGAAGATCGATTCTCTTAATCAATTTTGCAATTGAGACAAATATTGTTTTATTTGTTATAAAAATTTATTCTAATTGCGTGTATATTAAGTTCGATTTAACAAAACGTTGTAAATTATTAAAAATTTATACATGTAACACATATATATACATGTGTGTGTGTGTGTGTGTGTGTAGATCACATTTTTCACAATGTAGAAACGATGAGTGTGATCCGTGATTTTATTCGACATTGAGTCTCGCGTGAGCGTCTCGCCGCAGCTGTTGTCATAAAACGATGATGGATAAGTTCGGAAGGGTAAATAAGTTTGAGCAATGGAAAAGTATCGCATTCGCAGCAATATGAGCGCAACATAAAAACGCGAGAAAATTTTATATAGAGAGAGATTTTTAGCACACAATATTCTACGACGGGAGGATGGCGATACACATTTACACTTCGGCACACAAGAAATTCTTCGAATATCGGTGAATGCGTATCATGTGAAAATAATATTTGGAACATGGCGAGAGAAAAGAAGACAGGAACAAGATAGAGAGAAGAAGAAGAAGAAGAAGAAGAAGGAGGAGGAGGAGGAGAAGGAGAAGAAAAGCGTCGCTCTCGCGAAATTCATCCGCCTGTCTTTTTTGCCGATCAAGCAGCATCCCGCAGCTTTGTGCGTATTCGCGTGCCTCGCGTGTGGAGGAATTCGTCGCTGTGAAGAATGAAAGAATAAAGCGCACTTTTATCTGGGAAATGATGAGAAACCAGGATGCCTCGTTTTGGCACAATGGCGAGAAGCGGATGCTGCATACGAGAAGAAATGAAGCGGATCCGAAGCACCCGGAGTATTGGAAGAACAAGATAAAACGGCGACGAAAAGAGCTTCTTGAAGGAAAAGAGAGAGTGAGAGAGAGAGAGAGAGAGAGAGATCGAATGCTGTAAAGGAATGCAAGTGTAAGGATGCGTTGCATCCTCAATTCCGTAGTGCATTGCAGACGATTATTCGATTCACGTGAGAGAACCTGCAAGCACCGCGGGAGTGAGGCGGCTCCGTATCGGATCGACGTTCTCCTGATTTAGAGCTGCTACGACGTTAATCTAGAGAAGAGAGATAGATAGAGAGAGAAAGAGCGAAGGAGAAAGCGTGAGAAAGAGACAGAGAGAGAGAGAGAGTGACGATAATAAGAGCATTCCGAGCGCAGACGCGTTTACGCGCGCGAATCGACTCATTTATTTATTGAAACAAACACGTACTTGCCCACGAAAATCAGAGTTATTTGCGACGAATGCATGGTAGAATAGAATTTCAAGCATTAATCAAAACAATGTGTTCATTTGCGTGGAGGTGTGTTGTTTTAGTTCATTCAGTAACTTATTGAATTATGCGTATTTTGAGAGAAAAACTTGTAGAACGTTTATTTGTTTACGCGCAAATCTGATTTCTAAATTTCTTCGCAACTAGATTTTCTGTGAAATAAAAGTTTAGCTCCCCCGGAAGAACTTCTGCGAAACCACTAGACAAGATGCTTCGTGACACGTCACGTAATATAGGAGCCAATTAAACGAACATGTGAAGACTTTTCATGTTTTTTTTTTCCTCTCCATTCAATTCTCCATTAGAGAACGTCTTAAAATTGCTGTTAGTTCACGATAACGACTTTGCGATCTCTCGTTAAGACTTCGAGATAACGACCTTTTCGCATTAGGGGCAAACTTTGCTACCTAATATACGTCGGGGTCGTTCAAAAAGCTACCTCGTTTCCGAATCTCTCCTAACTTCCTTATGAATTTATTGGTCCCGGTATCTTTTCACTCCCGACGACGACGTTGTTATGTAATCACGTTACACGCCGTGTGAGTTAGAATGTAAAGACTCGAACAGTCGCGCCGCCGCGACCCCGGCGGAACGACGTTAATGTCACACTACTTATGTATCGTACGTGCGGAAATAGAACGTGATCTTTCTTCTTGTAATATGTTACATCCAATTCTAGTGCGGTTAAAGTTCCGAGAAAGACTAGTGAGAAAAAGCGCAGACACTTCTTTTGAGAAAGAAAAAACATGTAAAAAAAATATATATATATATATATAAATTATGCAATTTAGTTTAGTGCTTAGGGAAAGCGTCAAGAGAGAAGTAAAACATAAAGTTCAAAATGTTTTAGTAAATATATCTCGGTAAACTACCGTCACTCGAGCAAATCGAGCGGCGGGAAGACGAGAGAAGTCGATAGCATTGAAAATACTCGAGTTGCCTAAAAGTGTTTCGAGATATGATTTGCGAGCGAACACGTAACCACAGAGCGCGCGGGTTTTTGCAGTTTGGAGAGAGAGAGAGAGAGAGAGAGAGAGAGAGAGAAAAAATGCGCGCAGCGGAATCTCTCATAAACGCGGCGCGTTCGCTCACCTACTTAACTATCTGTCGCTTAGCGTGTTCTATCAAGATCGCAACAGGTGTCTCGGCTGCTATCACTTAGGCAGGATGGCGTGTTCGTGGAATGATTATGTGATTTTGATCGTCGCGGAACACACTTCGGCGAATCACAATCGTTAGAAGAAAATACCGTCCTGTAATTGTAGATGCAGCGAGGGCGATTGCATAATTTCTAAAAAAAAACTTTTATTTTTCAAAGAAATTTTTTATTTGTTTAATTTATTAAATGTGCGAAAAGTGTGTTTTCGAATTTGTATAAAAGTTTTCGTTCATGTTACACGAGAGAAACTGTTCGCGTTTTGTTCGTAATTTCTGTAACATTTCAATTATATTTCAGAACGTTTGACACGCGTGTAGAGATGTACAATCTGTTTAGATCACGAAGTGTAGATACACGACGTATAAATTCGAAATTGCAAATAATAAATTGTAAGTTATATATTTATAGGAAATATATGTTACGTTTATTTTTAGACCGACAGTGCGAGGCGGAACGGAAATTCACGTGATTTATTGTGCAATAACAAATAACATTGTAATACGTGTGTGTGTATGCGCGTACATGTACGAACGCGCAAACGTTTCGTAGACATTTATTTGCTTGTATATTTCATATATAAAAATGTGATCGCGTACCATTATATTCCGTGAAATATTAAATGCAATTCTCATGTTTCATTTCTGCCCCGATAAAACTTGAAATTATATAAAAACACACGGCGCGCGTGTGTTGTGTCGCACGATTATAATACGTAAACAACACAGACTTTTATAAAATCGTATTTAGCTCCCTATCGGAGCCACGCACGCCTACATATGTATGTGTGTCGAAAATTCTTGATCAAGTTTTCTCTCTCCGCGCCTTTTTAGTTCTTAAGACGCGCGTTTTCTTGTACATGTGTATTATTACACTTTGTGCGTGCGTATGTATTGCGTGCACATATACATTTGTCGCGCGCATTTTTTCCGTCGAAAATCATGTTTATGGAGAGATGTTGTGGTAGAATGTTCTTCTTGATGTTGCAGGTAGTAAGGATCTGCTGCCGACTCTTCTTCTCATCCATGGCGATTCCTATTCGTGGGGCGCCGGAAATTCATTCGACGGGACCGCTCTGGCCGCTCACGGACGCCTCATCGTCGTTTCCATCAATTTTCGCCTCGGAGTGCTCGGTAAGCGGCCAGCCCGCGAGGATCTATATTTGCCTCATCGAGAGAGAGACAAGGGATCTGTTTTCGGTTATTACCGGCAGTAGTGAAAATCTATAGGTGCTTGCCGTTACACTGTAGATTTGTAAACACTGCTGGTAATAACCAAACGAGACCGCGGACCGGTGTGTGTGTCTCGTTTCTGGCGCAGAACACGCTTCTGGAGAACAGATTCACGATTATTTTATTCGGCCCCATTTGCGGCCCCGTTGTGTGCGCGGAAAAGGCTGAAACAGCAGTTTTTAAGAAATACCACTTACGTTGCTAAATCTGCACTTTCAGAAATGTAACTTCCGAGCGGAAATAACAATAACGATCGCGCCCGATAATAAACGATCCAAGCTCTTGCGTAGTTTGTTCGTATACACGCGATTGATGCGAGTAATATTTTCTCGAATAAAATGAATAAAGTTATCGAAAACTGAAACGTATTATGACACTTAGATTTGATGTAAATGCGCGCGCATTGCGGTAAAACAAAACAAAATTGTAATTATCCAAGCGTAAACAAAACGGATTCGGAAAAGCCGATGCGACAAAGATAATGCGCGTCCGCTATTCCGTAAGGCGCGAGAGCCGATAGAAAAGTTTCCGGATTATAAAGTGCGCTCTGAGAGTTTACGCTGCATTGTTTATTATATGGAGCGACCGGCTCCTTTGTCCTTTCGACAGACTCGAAGGAATGATCTCATTATTCGCGGCAGCGAGGGGGAGGAGAAAAGTTTGTTCGGGATTTTGCGAGAGATTACTTTCCGCGGCGGTTGTACACGCGCGGGAACATTCCCGCGGGGGTTGTTACTTCTGCGACGGTCGGGGACTTTTAAAAACGTCACCTGAACTGTAAAATGTAACACGGGAAGGAGTTATGCGCGCGTCTCTGTTGCCTCGTCGCCGTTGAGTCAACGGGACGGCGGGCGCTCCCGCGCGTTTGTTTTCGTGCGTGTACCAAAATTAAAAAACGGGCACAAAGGGGAAAAAGACAAAGAGAGGGTTTAATGAGGACGAAGAAGGGTATACGTAAGGGGCTTCTCGGGTGTTTTCATGCGAGTACATTTTTTCGCACTCGTTCATCGCACAGCCGGCTTTTGAACATCTGCTAAATGTCGCGCACATAATTTTAACTGATGCATTGCAAAAAAGCACCGAGCTGAGTCGAGCGTAAATATTCGTACGTTGCAAATATATCGACACGTATATCTTGCTAGAACTTACGGAAGAAAATTATGCAGTAAATCTTTTTTTTTTTTTTTTTTTTTTTTTTTTTTTTTTTTTTTTTTTTTTAAAATCTTTTTCTTTCTCTTTCTTTCTTTCTCGTTTTTCCTCCTTCCTTCTGATAAGATATTTAAGCTGCAATTTCTCATTAATTCATCTCACATATCCGTTGCATTTTCATTTAGCAGTTAAGCGATTTTCACATTACTTTGTTGTTGCTGCGAAACTTCATAATGGTATAACTGAATATTAATTTCCCGTATGCTATATGTATATTTCGCGCGTTTAATTTTAAAAAAGTTCCGAGTGTATCGCGATCGAAAATAAAGCGATAAAAACATCGTATTATCAAAGACGTGGAGTTTACAACCTTGTAATTCCATTCATGAAAAAAGCCCGAGGCGCAACCGGAGGAACAATTTTCGATATCGATAACGGGCCGTATTTTCGCCACACCGCAGCTGGAGTTTGCTCTCTCTCTCTCTTCTCTCTCTCTTTCTCTCTCTCTCTCTCTCTCTCTCTCTCTCTTTCTCTCTCTGTCGGTAACGTTGCAGTTCCGTATGCGTTTTTGTTCATCGTTGAAGAGGAAACAATACCCGCGCAGCGTTATCCAATATCGAGTGGCCGCGGCCGATTCGATTCTCTCTCTCTCTCTCTCTCTCTCTCTCTCTCTCTCTCTCTTTCACCTTTTTTTCTTACCATTTCACTTATTACTCGTGCTTTTTCACCCGTTGTGTGTCAATTATTCCCCGGTACAAATTGCATGTATCAGACCTGACGGTATCAATGAATCACTCACGATCGGTCCGTCGTTAAATAATGTTCAACGTACGTTCGTTTTGCGCTTACAATTTTATAGATTCCTGTGTTTGGCAAAACAGCTAAAACATAAATTATTTATTTGCGTAGTAGATGTAAATAATCAGACGAAAAAGAATGGAAATTGTCGGAAGATATTTGCTTTGGCACATCTCTCTTTCTCTCTCTTGAAACAATTTAAACATTTATTACCGAGTAATATTTGAGGAATATTAATATATTTTTTTTTTTTTTTTTTACACACGTGTAACAATATTCCATGATATTTCACTGACGCTAAATATACGAATGTAATTAGAACATTGCACTATACTCCCAATAGAGATATGGACGGGATTAAAAGCCGGGATTGAATTGTGAAATGAAAAACTCGCCTGCCTCGCAGGCAGATGACGAATCAAAGTGACAAACCCGTGTAGGAGGATATGGCAAATTGAAGCGAACGGAATTGAGCACCGTGGGGCGAGCAAATGTTTAATTTTAATCCGGTTTATCTTCCGATCTCTTAGAGTCGCCCGTCGTTACAATAACCACGTTCACGTACACATTCCAGATAATCCTGGCTTTCGCGCCCCCCGCAGCGGTAACTAATTCGATGTAATAATTAACAAAGATATCAGATTCTTCTCCCTCTGTTAGAATAAACGTCAGAAATAATTGCGCGATATTCTATAGTTTACTGCAAGTTTTGTAGTCGGCGCGATTGATCTTAATTCTTTGATCACGTCTGCGCGATAAGGCGCGAGAGACACGTAAAAGCGCAATATGTTCTCGAAGCGAGGAGAACAATCAAGTCACCCGGAAATTAGATCTTTGAGTTTCGCATGAACTTTTTTTTTTTTTTTTAGCAACTTCCATACTTGCGTGGAACGCGTTGCAACATTTCTTATTTTCTCTCTCTCTCTCTCTCTTTTTCTCTCTTTACAAATTAATCTTATGAAAATCACCTCGCGTCAAGAAATATCACACCGGGAGGCACCGGAGAGATTCTAACGCGTATACTGTCGTCGATCTATCTCTCGCAGTAAATGAATTGCCTTCCTAATTCGGCCGCATTGAAACGACAGGCTTCCTGAAAACCGGATCGAAGGGGAGCGCTCAAGGTAATTACGGATTGATGGATTTGGTGGCGGGGCTTCACTGGCTGCGCGAGAATCTTTCGGCTTTTGGCGGCAATCCTCAGCGACTGGTGTTGCTAGGCCACGGCACCGGGGCGGCTCTCGCCAATTTTTTAGCCGTCTCCCCGATGGCGAAAGGTAAGGAGTATATAGCGTTTTTTTTTCGCGCGCAAACGTCAATCCACGCAGCGCGCCGTGTGGTTAACGTATATCACAATTCGCATTTGCATCTGACGCGGGTTACATTCGTCCGGGTTTAGATAAAAAAAAAAAAAAATGAAAAAATAAAATAAAGCCAATAAAACGCGCGAAAAACATGTGTCAACGAGACATTTTTTTGACAACGTCTGCAGTACGCCTTGTTCATTTATCAATGTAAACCTGTCGTACGGCCTGTCGTACTTTACATGTTTTGTATGTTTTGTCTGTGTCATTATCAAGTATTGATGATTTCTTTTCTGTGTATCTACACGCTGTGTGATGATGTAAAAATTGCAATATTCCGCGAGAGAAAAATTGATTGCATTTAATTATACGAACGATTTTTACTGATCCACACACAGCGATGTTGAAGATACGTAACAATATTAAAGTCAGTTTTTTTTTTTTTTTTTTCAGCCGAAAGAACTTTTTAATATTATAAGCTTGAATATCAACGCGCGCGATAGAGAAAAAACGCAATTTTGTACGACCTTTTTATGTCGCAAAATGATAAGAGAAAATTTTCCGATTTTCCGCGGCGGGATATTATTGAGTTTTAAAATAATAAACTGCGCCAACGCACATGTATAAAATAATATATCGCTGTTTGTGAAATAATTGGAGCTTCATCGGACATATTCTGTATTTCATCGTCGTTTTGCCCAGTTATATTGTAATTAGCGGGAGCTCTCGCCGGTGAATTTGCAGAGTTGATCGGGAGGGTGATTCTGCTAGGTGGCTCGGCGCTCTCGCCATGGGCGGTTCAGCGCGATCCGCTAACGGTGAAGCGTCGAGTCGCCAATCAGACCGAATGCCCCGGTGACGTCGAGACCGACGATATCGCACCGTGCCTTCGTTTAAAGAACGTCGAACAGTTACTGGCGGTGGAGTTGGACCCGCCGAGATTCACTTCCGGATTTGCGCCCTTCATCGACGGCGCCGTTCTACCTCTGACGGTCAATCAGGTAAAGACGATTTGCCGACTCTATTTGCCCTTTCCCTCCTTCCTCCGATAATCGATAGTCCCGAGACAGAGGAGCGAGCCGAACGCGGCCGTTTCCGCTCGCTTTTACGACCCTGCCTCGCTTTATTGCATCGGTCTTAGCACGTCGTTAACTCTAATTTAATTATCACGTCGCACTTAACTTTAATAACAGCTTATGGTCGATTGAAGAAGCCTCGAAGGAGAAAGAATCAGTCAAGTTAGAGAATTATGAAAACGCGTCTCAAACGCGCGCGCACATACGCACAAATATCTTATATCAATTGTCTTTTGTTGCGTATTTTTTTACCGTATGTATAATAAAATTTTTACATAACGTTTATTTCTGCGCGTGACACACTGATGTTAATTGTCGTTTTTCGGCAAATGTCCGACGCAGCGGACGGGCTTTTATAACGTCATTTTTCATAAAATTTGCATTTGCGCGTGCCTACGTTTGGCGAATTTGTATATACACACACACACACAATACGCATCGCTGTTTAGCGTCGGGTGCGTGTTTTTTATTTTCCTTTTTTTTTGTTTTACGCAGATTGCACGTCGGATATGTGCCTGCTGATGCACACGGCACACGTATGCACACGATGTAAATAATTGCAAGTGGCGAGTGCTAAACAGACATCGGTCGCGACAAGCATTTTATCAGAACGTGATTTGCGAAACATTGGAATTGTATTATTGTATATATATATATAACATCAGATATTAGCTCTCGATGTCGGCTGAGCGGGCGCTCTCGGTGACCGGTCGGCGCGGTCGGCGCGCGGTGTATTGATTTTGCGCAAGAGCGAACGAGACGACAGGTAAACGATAAATCTGCTAATTGAACAGGTAGCCGGTTGACGGATGACGGATCCGAGGACCGTAATAGCTACTTCATGCATGCTCCATTAACTCATCCGTTGATAGTGTATCTGGTTGCTTGCGATATTATGACGCGGGAGGAAGAGAAACACATATAAACGCTGTACAAATCACTGCGAGATTGCGATTTTGTTTTTTTAAACATCGTTAAACACTCGATTCGCGAAACATTTCTATTGTTTTTCATTATGGATTTATTAGAGGAAATGAAAGCAAATAAATTGATCGACGCTGGGATGATGAATAACGCGCTTATTGAGATGCGTGTTGTTGCTTTTGTTTTTTTTTTTTTTTGAAAAACTTGTGATTTGATCAGAACTTTCAGCCCACTGCCTCTTCTTCGGGACTACTGCCGATTGCGCCCGGGCCCGGCGTAGAATTTGCGGACTTCGGCGATCGCGATTTACTTTTTGGTTTGACGTCCGAGGAAGCTTGGGTGAATCTCTCCGAGGAAGATTTACAGGTGAGAGATTTGTGTAGATTTCAATCGCGCGCTATAAAAAAAAAAAAAAAGCATATAAAATTATTTCCCATGTGGTTCTTCTTTCTAATGTTTTACTGTGCTCGATTGAAAGTATTAATAGTTTTTTTAATTATATTAATAGTTTTTTTTATTTAATTTCGATCTTGTTCTCTGACGTCCGTTTCATTGATTGATCAAGAAACTCGCGTTAGAGCGGAAGCGAATAATCTCTGATTAATGATCGGCGTTTCGTGCGTAATATGTAATTGACATCCATTGGATATAGTTTGACGAATTGATGAGCTTTACGCATGATGAGCATTTGCGAGTCTGCGCTTCTGTGCCAATTGTTCCGGATATTATTGACATAGCGGCGGTCACGGCTACTGAGTAGCATGTGTCTTTCCATCTTACGATCATGATGGAATTAATAATTCACGTGTAGATGCATTGATCACGGCGTGTCGTTCGGTTACACTGACGCGAATAACGATATTTTCCGCTGATTATCTCACAACGATATTATAGCAGCAAGATTAAAAGATATTGATTAAAAGATATTGAAGAATATTAAAAAAATATTGTATCTCTTACAAGATCATTTTAACGATTGCTTTTAAAACGAAGAGTTTACGAGATGCAAAAAAATTCAATAAAATTACTTCAATTTGAAAAATTTGTGTAATTCACACTCGAGAATATCGCATGTCCGCGCGCGTCAGATTTTATTTTTAGTTGTACTACTTAAGCTGTCAGCTTTTATAGTTTTTTTTTTTAATTATTTTGAAATTTGCGAAACATTGAACACTCTTTGTTACAAGAAAATTAAATTTTTCTTTATCACTTTTTATAAGCAAATTTCTCTTACACACTCTTTATAAACAAACACGTAACATTTTTTCATATATTGAATAAACATGTGTATGTACATGTATTTATCATCGCGCGATTATACACAATCTCGAATTCGATTCGCTGTACATCCGCATCGTGAAAAAGCGGGCAATTCTTCGCAGAGCGGCTTGAACGAGACGAGAAGGGATCGCATATTGCGCACTTACGTTCGGAACACTTATCGGTACCATCTGCATGAAATCTACTCGACTCTTCGGAACGAGTACACCGACTGGGAACGGGGCGAGCAGAGTCCCGTGGCGATTTGCGAGGGTCTCTTATCTCTCCTCGGAGACGGTCAGGTCGCCGCGCCTCTTCTCAGATTGGCTCTGCTGCATTCCACCTCCACCACCACGGGACGGGGTTACTTCCTGCACTTCCAACCTGGCGAACAACCGAGTCAGAGGGGCGAGGAACTGCCGTATCTCATGGGTGTACCTCTTCTCCGCGGGGAGTCCACGTCCACGCTGTCCACTTTTAGCAACTACACCTCCGCCGATGAGAATCTGTCGAAGCTTCTCGTGCACTACTTAGCTAACTTTGTAAGGCAAGGGTAAGTTGTTTTGCTACTCGTCTTTATTTATCCCCTCAGCTAAATAAATTGGTTATTAAAGCGAGAGATATCCATCAAGAGAATGAGAATTATTTTATTTTCAAAAAAAAAAAAAAAAAAAAAAATATAACAGGAATACAAAATACTTGTAGATTTCTTAATTATGATTAACTGTCGCGGTTACTTGATGCATCATTTAGTTGGCTTTATTTCTTGAATAAAGTAAGCGAGAGTCATCAATCGTTTGATAAGCGACGCGAGATAACTCGAGCGTGGCTGATGAAGGGTTAATCGGATAAGTGAGCACACGCAGAGCACGCGCTTCTTCGTTAATTCAGCCGGTTCGAAGTTCTTCGGAACTTAAGCATCACATACACTTCGATTACTCTCAGTGAGAAGTGTCTAAAGACTTGTAGTAACAGTAGTAGTAGCGGCGGTAGTATTAGTAGTAGTGGCAAGTCCGAAGTTACAACTAGAGGATTTTGGTAGCAAACTCCCGCAAAGACCGTTAACGCGCTCAGCGAAAGCTCACAATCTCGAAGTAGAGTTGTTAGTGGAGAAGACGCGAAGTGATTTTGGCTTCTCTAATTGCGGATCGGTGGCTATCGGTAGATGATTACTGTGTCATCGACACGGGGGATTCTCGCAGCGAAACTTTGTCAGAAAATTATCTCGCGCGAGATTGCGATGTGTGTGCACAAGACTTTGTTTAAAACTTTGACACTTTTCAACTTTTTCAAAAATTGAGAAAAAGTATATTTGTTATTAGAAGCGCTAAGTTTCCGATTTCCGTTAAATAAAATAAAATAATATCGTGCTGTATAAAAAATTAAATCTAACAGAAGTCATTTGATTCAGTTTGATTTATAAAGAAATGTTCTTTCGCTAACTTTCTTGAAATGTACAAAATCTCTATCGTCAGCAAGAAAAAACAGTCGCGTGTTTGAGATTTTTTGTCAGTCTGCTTGTCAAAGAGTCGCGGTTCGCTCGGAATGTTTCTAGGGATCCGAATGGCGCAAGTCCTACGGACAGCGGCCCGTTGAGTCCGCCGTTCTGGGACTCATACGACCCCATTAATCAGTTGTACCTGGAGGCCGGGTACAATCCGGATATGCGTTCGCACTACAGAGGTCACAAGATGTCACTCTGGTTGAACCTGCTACCGCAACTGCACCGGCCGGGCTACGAGATCAACATGCGCCACCATCACCTTGCCGAGAGTCCAAGTCTCTACGAGGGTCTGGTGCGCCCGCAAAGCACAGCCGTGCCGCTACCGCCACCCCCGCTACCCCTGCCATCTCCCACAGAACCTTCCTCAATCCTGACCACGTTGTCCACCACGGAATGCGCTCCGAACGCCACCGTCGCGACCACTATCGTTCCGACCACTTCGCGAACGCAGCAGCACTCAAATCTCGGTCCGGGTCCCAACAATTTACTGCGCAAACTGGCATCGGGCCATTATCAAAGCTACACCACGGCTCTCACCGTCACCATCGTGGTGGGCGTGTTTCTGCTGCTGCTCAATATCCTGATCTTCGCGGGGATTTATCACCAACGCGATCGAAGCTCGTCCGGCGGCGGATTGTCGGGCTCGTTCAGCAGCAAGAAGAAGGAGGAGCTGCTCGAGGCCGGTTGTTCAAGCATGGACGCTTCTGGTAAGCAACGATTGACGTCTCCCTTAGATCTGATGGACTCGCCGACGTCGATGCTGCCGCCGCACAAGGCGAAGCTCGTGCAGGAGCTTGAGATGCAGCTGCAGGAGTTTCAGTGCTCCCCCCCGCCCGGCGGTGGCAAGCGAATTCTGGAACCGCCGTCCTACAGCAAGAATCCTTGCATCCAGCGTACCCGCACCCCGTCGCCTTGCGTGGACGCAACGATCGCGCGGATGGACGAGGTGAACGAGGTCGGTGGTGTGCCTAACGACAGCGAAGACGAAAACGAAGAGGAACTGCCGGAACCACCCCCACCTCCCAAAGCACCCGCGCCCAACGTTGGCCTCACGTGCCCGGGAATTCTGCGGCAACCTGGGACACCCGGTAGCGCGAAGAAGCGCGTGCAGATTCAAGAGATCTCCGTGTGATAAGTAGGGAGGGCTCGCGGTCTCTCGAGATCTTTGATGTTGAAGAGAGCCGTCCGCCCGACAACGCGCCACCAGAGGACGGTGTCGATCGAGATCAAGTGCAGCAAGGGGTTCCTTTGAACTCTCTGATTATCATCAGGGACGCTCGAGAAGCGCCGCTCTCTTCTCTCCTCACGTCCGACGAAGCGAATTTTCTTCCTCTGATGAATTATTATTTTCTTAGTATTTTGTTCGCGAAAAAAAAATAAATAACACACGTTTTTTCACGCGAGATTTATTAGATTTATAATCATCGTTAATTAAACCTTGTTGTTGTAAACGAGGTTAAAGTTAAGCAGCCGTTTTCGCGCGCGCGTCGAAAGAAAAAAAAAGATTCTTCTCTTCTCGATACTTCTCGCTCTCAAGAAACTTGTTCCAGATACGCTGAAGAGGCGCGTTCATAATCTCGTTATTCGAGAGATCTTCCGTTTAGAGAGAGAGGGAGAGAGAGAGAGAGATGCGCGCGGGCATCGACGAACGAGGGGGGGGGGAGGGGGGAGAAAGAAAAATCATCGAAGAAAGTGAAACATAAATTTTTACTCGCTCCGAACATGCGGTTGTACGGTGTCCTGTGACCGAGTCAGCAGTGTTGCGTTCTCGCGGCTTGTGATTCGCGTATAAAGCTCGCGATTTAATTAAAATGACAGGCCACGGAACAGATGATTCCTTTGTATCCGAGATTTGTTGTAGAAGACTTTGTCTCCGTTTGATTTTTAGGGATGACATCGTCTGAAAAAAAAAAAAAAAAAAACTGCGGATTGGCTGAACTCTTGTTTTGTTGACTCTTTCAGCCGAATCCTCTTGATAATCTGGTTAATTATTGCGTCACGATAAATATAGTGCGTGTCGCAAAGAACGGCGGGATTGACGTGATCTCAGGAATAAAGAAAAACCAGAACACGCGCAAGAGACGCTTCTTCAGGGCAGGAGCGTGCGCATTGGTGTCCGTCATGGGCTAAATAAAAATAACTCTCCGGCCCAGAACTTGCAACAGCACTAAAAGGAATTAATCGAGGAATTGGTAGTTTTGGGCTTTGATGACTCGTAGATTTGTAAAACGACGAGGATGCCTAGCTATCCGTATGTATGTTCCCGGAAAAAAAGAAAGACGTGCGTGAATAAAAAGAAATGAGGGTTGATAATGAAAAGGGACGAAGAGAGAAAATGTCGAAGAGGTTCTGTAAACTTCGTGAAATAATGGCTCTTGTAACGTGTATGTGTGTATTTGCGTGCGTATGTGTGTATGTGACCTTCTCTACAAGAAATAATAGAAATACGTGTGATGAGAAAAAAAAATCTAAACGGATTGATGGCAGTGGAATGTGTTTAAGGGCACGCAGGTGACTTCCTAAGTTTAGTTGAAATAAAAGTTTATTGATTGTTATATTATTTATTATAATTGCTCGCAGACAAAGACTTCTATACATATAAACAGAACCTTGTGCAGAATTTCATTACAAGAAACGTGAAACAAAAGCTTTCGATAAAACTTTCGATGCACAGCAAGTGGAGTAAAATTGTTTTAATCGTACCGCAGTTACGACATGTACATTGGATCATTTTACTAGTCTTCTTATGCGCGTGTGCCTCTCTTAAGGATTTTATAGGGATTGTAACAAAGAAATTAATTTTTTTTTTTTTTATTTTATAACGCACAACGTTTCAGTGAAGAAGACAACTGGAGGCAACTGCAGCGAAGGTATCAAGTGAAAACCTCTTTGTGATGTTTACATTTGTCAAAGTATTACTGCACGAGTTTTCCGCAACTTTAATAGTTCGCCCGAGGATGGAGTCGCGCGTTGTTTCAAAGTTATAAATTTGCTACAACTTTTTGATGACCGCTGTAAAAGAAAAGTGTTTTAGATAAGAGTTTTCTACTTGCAGCCAATATTGAAGAGTGGCGCACATAAACGTTGTGAATTAATAATAATAATATATAACTTTCTCTCTCTCTCTTTTTCTCTTGCTATCGGTTAGAAATAATTTTAATTTACTCTACTTGCTACGCAATTTAATTTGTATTTTATTTGGTTTAATAAATTTGTGGTTTTTAAATAAATTCTACATAGATATTATAATAAAACATTTTTATTTAATTATGCATTTTATAATATATTTTATCATATTTTATTATTAATTATTACATTATTTTATTACATTATTTACGGGTGTTATTCTCTTTTCCGTGAAGCAATTTTAAATGGGATTCAGTGTTCCTCTTAATATAATGCAATAACATTCAGATGATTTGCAATCATCTGAAAATATTGTGGCAACAAGTTATAACAAAACTTGTAGTTTTTGAAAAACATAGGTTGTTAAAGAAACTGTTAATTTTTCTGGAAGTCATCTGTACGGTGTAAATTTTATGCGATATTAAACATATGATATTTGGAGAGCAAAAAAGAGAGTACATTCCGGGTTCGTCGTATTTTGTGTGATTTTCTTAAAGGGGGTGCTTAAATACGTTAAATTGGCTGTTAATACGCGCAATACATTCATATTTTGAATGTATCGACTGCTTTAATACGTGCAAACGTTATAATATTTTAAATGAGATTATACAAAAATTATATGTGTGTGCATTTTATTACAAAACTATTTTATTATAAAACAGTCCGTATATATAGAAATCAAAAACGAGACAAGCGTTGTCGTTGTCAAACACCCCTGTGTTAAGTTGTTTTCCAAGACAAAAGAGAGAAAAAGAAACACCGCGCGAGGGGCCACTGTAAGTAAAAAAATTAAATCTACTAATTAATTAAACTCGAAAGAAACTTTAAACATAATTGATTCGGTCTCGCGTGCGTTATCGCTTGCTCGGCGAAATCGATCGGTACGTGCAATGTCGTAAAAAGTGCGTCAAGTGATGTAAGTGATGTAAATCAGAGAAGCGTTCGACATGCGATTCGGAGTTGCGCTGCAACAAACAAGTTGTTCGTCAAATTTGGATACGATCGTTAAATTAGCTTCATTTGCATTGTAACTTCGTGGAAAGGGTTAAGTTTCATTGTGCCGTTTGCGCGGTCAAGGCGACTCAAAGTCTTGTCAAAGCTCCTTTTACTGCCGCCGTTCCTTTCGTTTGCAGATTTTTCAATTAATCGGAAATCGATTTATTCCTCAGTACTAATGACGAGATGGAGATAGATTCTTAGAACAGGCGCGATTGTGAAAGCGTGTTTTTTTTTTTTTTTTGTCAGTTTTTGGAACAAAGATGCTAATTAGCGAGATTACATTCTTAATGGCGAAGAAAATGTGCGTCTCTTTTCTTTTTATATTTAGAAAATTATAAAAAGAATTTATATACATATATATAAATGTATATAAATGTTCAATTAAGAATTTTCTCTCTTTCTCTGATGATGAGGAAAAGATTGACTGTAATTTAAACCGAACAAAGTCCGCAGATGAAAGAAATGGCGGTACTTTTATGTGGGTGGTACACAAAGAACTAAAAGAAGGAGAAAACACAATATAGACATAATATAGATATAACTACAACATATGCTGCCACGATCCATATTATGTCTATAAGAAATTACAAATGCAATGACACACCCACCCGTATATACGTCTATCAATGTTTGGAATGTTGGGATTTGTTTAAATAAATATCTAAAAGATCCAAAACGTAAATAAATGGCGTTGTAATTTCGCATATACATATCCCGCATATACTCTACCTTTTCTGTGTCCTTATAAATCACAATTTAATTATTTCTACATTCAATTATATTTCTACATTTCTCCCTTTCTCTCTCTTCCTTTATTTTAATTATATTACAACAAAAACATACATATATATTTTGCATCAGGTAATGTAAAATTCCACTTTTGATCAAAACAAGCAATTCTGAATATGTAACTTTAAAAAAAAAATTTTCTTAAATCCTGGTAATTAAGTACGTACGCGCGCTTTTTCCGTCATTATAAAAAGAATTGAAAAGCTGCACGCGCGCACAGCTCGACGTTCTTGAGGAAAGTGCCAAGAGTAGAGGCTAGACCGAGCCCCGGGAGAGGGAAGGGATTTACGGAGGAAATGAAGAAGCACCTGCGAGACAAAGTGAGAGGATCGGAGGATTAGTGAGTTGCACGAATGCATCCCGC
>QVOB01013708.1:0-13148 GCA_014839585.1 Pseudomyrmex concolor
TAAGATATTTATTAACAACTGCAAAAAGTTTCAAAATTACGGCATATCTACATCTACAGTTATTTTTTAGTTTATATCAGAATATCGTGAAATCCCATAAGAACCCGTGTTAAATTAAAATCGTAATAACTTCTTAACAAGGCTCGCAAAGATGCTGAAATTTTGCACAATTTTTTTTTTTTTTTTAATATTATCTAGTGATTGGCAAAATTTGAATAATAATCTGGCATATCTTTTATCTTACCCTGAAACCTTAAGAGTGCATTCCGATATTCACAACCAATACATAACGTATTTGTAGTACATATAACGTGAACAATAAACTGTTAGTATAATGAATATCGAAACGCATCCTGCATGTTTGAATATCTTGTATTCTCGTCTTTGTTGAGGAAGATACAGCAGATATCCAAGTCAGCTAACTTTTTTTTATGTAATAGCTATCATGGTAGCCAATAGAGTTATAGCACATTATGATAGCTACAGCAAAGAAAATTATCTCTTCTGTTGCTATATTCGATAATTATAACAGATAATTTCATTTTACTAAATAATATTACTGTGACAGACATGCATATTTTGCTATTATATCGACACATTTAGAAATATCAGCAAACTGTTTCTATGTAATAGGAAATTTTATAGCTACAGCAGCAAATTCAGTTTCAGCAAACCGTAATTAGCTGTGGTAGAAACTTTTTTTTTCCGTGTACGAAATCTGTGCAATGATCATTATGGGCAGTCGGAATCTATGAATCACACGAGCTAGCGAAAGATGCGTATCGATCACGAAGATACATTGCATATAGGAAACACGCAAATTTTCTTATCGAAACAGAAGGAGAATCGGTGAAACGTGCACACGTGATTTGAAAGTAGTAAGGAGATGCGGAATTCAGAAAGCCGCCTTAACGAAAGGAGTTTGTCGGGCATATGTAATGCAATAACGTCAAACTCGGTTCGACTTGATTTGCGCGACACATACGGAATGCGCGCGCGCGCGCATACACGTGTGTATATATCGGAGCGATACTTTATCGCAGCGCGTGCCCGCCACTTGGTTATGCGGAATATGTCTCGCCAGGTCTCCTTCTTCTCCGGCTGATAAAACTACCGATATCCACTATATCGCCTGGCCTCTCTTTCCCGCACCACCGCTCGATCTCGTCATCCGCCGTAAGGCGACGTAACAACTTGATTCCATATTCCCGAGGCGGTTGTCGCCCGTGAAGAATTGAATGAAATAAAATAAAGCCCCGGATTCCCCGTGTTTTATGGCGCAGCTCTCTCGTTTTCCCCATCCGGAGGAATCGTACACCCCTCAGCCGAGTGCGCGCGTGTCTACATACCGTGAGCATCTTCCTTCTCTTCCGCGTCGTTTTGTTCCTTATCTTCTTTTCATCTCTCCTCTCTGCTGGTTCTCTGACCGCGTCGTTTTCGTGACAGCTCTGTTTCATTGATAATAGCTTAGCTCGATTATATATTCACAAATTACTGCGTTACTATATTGACTTAATATAAATTTACGGTGACCATATTTTTTTTGGAGAAAATGACAACTTAGAAATTATTTCACAAAAAAAAGCAGATTTATTTGCTAGACTAAAATTAAAAAGTTTATAATATTTATTATAAAATATAAGCATATATGTATAATATATAGCATTTTAAACAATATATTATTTAAATATTATTACGTAAAAAAATATTATACTACCATAAAAATATCATATTATTCCTTTAAAAAAAATTTAATCTTGATCTTTTTCACAAAAGTGAACTTTTTTTAATAAATCAGGTTTGTGTTTTAAAAATTCATAAAAACTGTATACAGTTCATGTCAAAGTTGCATTTGGTATAAATGCATGCTTCCAATGTTTCGACTTTCTTTTTCACTTCCATATATTATTCACTAATAAAAATACTCGTTCAATTAGATTTTGGAGCGTTAGATTTTGGAAGACATAAGCAAAACTAACGATTTAAAAAATTTTTTTTTTAAGATACCTACGTGTTTATCTGTAAAATATTAAAAAAGTTCAACCCATTTACGTTGGCAGGATTTATTTTATGAAATAAAGAACATTTTATAAAAAAAGGGCAAAAAATGGTCATTTTAGAAAAAAAATAAATCTAAAGAGCAACAAAATAAAGAATTGTTTTCTTAAATATAGAACGTATGATCACTGTAATTATAATATAGTAATTATAATATACGCAGTATATAGTTCTCGTGTAAGTATTGCGACAGTGATGATTATAATCATACAGACAAACGGAACACTTTTCAAATATTTTACGAATAAAACACATTTTTCTGTTCTTAAAATGCGCATGTTCGTTGCGAATGATTTCGAACGTGATGAGAGACCACGAAATCTCTCTTCTGCGAATTACACGTGTCGCATTCAAAAGACTCGAGATATATAAGATTCGATATGAGCTGACAAAGTAAAAATGATCCTCCGTGAGAAGACCGGAGGCCGAGGATCTGGAAAAGAGCGGCAACGGTGGTGGTGGAGATGAAGAAGTAGGCGCGCGGGAAAAAAGTGATGCCGTAAAGCACTCAGCGGGGCGCGTGATCCGCTTACAAAAGTCAGCCAGGTCTACGTTACTACATTACCAGGTTACCATTTTACCAACTCCGGAGTATATCTCTATCCGCAACGTTGCGCGAGCGTGACCAAAGACGCTTAACGCTTGTTTCGTTTCATGCTTGGCGCGTTCAGAATCCAGGAATATTCTCGTGCTAGAACCGCGCGATATAAATTTGTCATATATATAAATACATTTACACTATGAGTATTATTATATTCGCAATAATTTCAGTTTACAAATTTAAAAGAAACGTCGCTAATAATGTACTGCCGCTGATGATCTAGTCGGATTTGCGCACCTTGTGCGCGAATCCGAACAGTTGACAGATGTACCTAAGTCAAATCGGATCTTCTCCCGGAAACGGAACATACGAATACACGTATGTGACAACGGGTGCAGAGGGTGAGACAAGATGCGAGACGTTTGTGAGAGGGTGTGAGAAACGGGGAGGAGTAAGTTACGCCGGGGAAGAAAAGACGTGAATATAACACGTGAATAAGGGGGAACGTATGTATAAACCGCATTCCTGCGGGACGAATACGCGCGCACCCAGTTTTTATATCGCGCCTTCCCATCTGTGACCGCGGCGGCAAGGCTGTAAAACCTGCGCGTCGTCGTGCACCAAAAGGTTTCCAGGAAGCTTTCTTTTCCTCCCGACTCTTTCGCCTGATTTTTATACCGTCGTAGCCAAGGATCACTACGAAATAGAGAAAAACGAGTGAGACACACATAAAGAGAAAAAAGAAAAGTTTTATTTTTCAACGTGTTACAAAATTACATTTTTACGTCTTATTATGTGAATAACGAAGATTGACTCTTTGAAGAAAAAATTTTGTTGTATTTGCGCAAACTAATCCTGTTCGACTTGATGTTAAATGATGTATTTTGATATCGAATTTCGACGCGCGTGTGCCGCCGTTTCGCAATGTAACAAGTGGCTATAAACGCGTTGCTTAATAAATTAAGTGACAACGGCGCAGCTGTTCTCCTTAATGAAACATTAGTTCGGCGCGATGCCACACGACGTTGCATTCTCGAGCATGCTCGATAATTAGACGATATATATACGCCTTGATGATTGCAGCGATACTTCTCATTCTTCTCTCTCTTTTCATGCCTCACTTGAGTATCTCTTGTCTCATGCTTTTCGCGGAAGTGGAGAGAACGTGGTTTATCTTTACACTCGTTAGACTTGAATCTGTAATGTTAGAGTTGCGTAAGAGCGAGAATGAATAACGTATGATGCAACTGATGCTTCAAGATGCATCCTCTAATCTATTTTAAAAATCTCAAGTAACATGGTTTTCTTAAACAAATAAATTTTAAGTTTGAGATTAATCAAACTTATGTCATATGTAAATAATTTTATTATAAATTACACACAAATAGTGCATATTTCTACTTTATAAAGCTAACCTTACATCTTGAACGCGCATTCTTGCAAAAATTGAAAATACACTTTTGAAGATACAGTCGGTTGGAAGTCAGTTCCGAAAAACCAGTTAATAGAGACAATATGTCTCCTTTTTTAAAGAGTATACTACGTACATGCAAACTTGCTTGGTATGGAAAAAGAAAATATAATTAACCGGCTTCCTTCACAAAAGACCGCGTTGCACCGCATGTCGGATAGTGCCACAGCGCAGCTTTGCAATCGTTGGTGTGCAATCGGCCCTTTGACGCGGATGGAAGTTACAGAAATAACAGCGGCGGCATTTTCATCGGAAGCGGAGAGGTTATATTATGCATTTTCGCAGTATATACACATAGAGAGAGAGAGAGAAAGAGAGAGAGAAAAAGAAAAGTATAGCATAGCGCCGGCAGTAGGTAGCCGCATTGGCAGACGTTCCCGTCATTTTCCAGACACATTTCCATCCTTTTTTTCCATTCGTTTACAAAGCTATTATTACGAGCGTTATATTAAACTCTGGCTCTCGCGGTGTGACTTGTATGGTAGACGCGCTCCTATTCATAACATAATTAAAAGCCACATTCATACGTCCGAGTCCATTCGCCGCCGCCGCGCGCATTCGCGCGGACCTGTTTTTCGCGACAGTCCGGTTACAGAGAATCCTCTGGCAGGATCGCGGACTTCGCGAAAGTCATGGATGACAATGCTTCTTTGCTGGTCTATTGTAGCCGATCGTACGGCTTTTTATGTCGGCGTCCGATTTGTTGTCGGATCGAACGCGCTTTGCTCAACTTTCGTTGTGCGTTCGTCAAAGAGCAAGCGTTATTTTATAATTTCATATTTCTCCAAGACAAAGTGGGGGAAAGAGAGAGAGAGAGAAATTAGTTAATAATTATTTTTTGGTAAAATAAAAAGATAATAATCAAACTTGCTAAACATTCTCTCTCTCTCTCTCTCTCTCTCTCTCTTTCTCTCTCTCAGTTATTATTTATTAGAATTTTTATTGAATCTCGAGTATGTTTTAATTTTTCTATATTTTTGATATATACGAGATCTCCAAAAAGATTATTTTCTCAACATATTGATAATAGCTCGAGTTTTTTTTGTTGTAATCTTTATCTCGCGACATAATCCAAGATACATGATAAAGTTAGATGTAGATCAGACACTAATTGCAAATGATTTAGCATATTTAGATAGTTATTAATATGATAATATTTTACACGAGGTAATTGATAAATATCTAAAACTATACGCATAGATAACGACAGTAAAAACATTATACCTATCACTGATGTCGACAAGCTTTATTTTTTAGAAGAATAAATGTCAAATTAGTTTTCTGCGATAATTAAACTAATATTAGATTTCATTATGGCACGTAGTGTGTAATATTGTAGCTTGCCAAAATGTAGCCACGGTATCGATGACTTCTTGTTGTTCGAAAATTTTTTTTATTGAGTCATTTTTTCAGATTTGGAAATAAATAGAAATCGCACGGGACGAATAAAGCGAATAAGGCAGCAATTCGAACTCGTAAATTTTGACTATTGCAACAATTAAAGTGTGAGCTAATGCATTGTCAAAAATTATCGAGAGCATCTATTTTGGCGAGTTGTCACACGAACACTATGTGATAATGAGTTAGCGCTTGATATCTCTTCATAAAACGACAAGCAATGTTATTACTTGCTATTTATGCGTCGTTTACTTATCAATTGCTTCTCTTATATTAAATTATATACATTCTTAAATTCTTTAAGATAGTTATCACGTAGAATCGATTTCTTGCCAACTCTTTCAAACTTGACCACATATTAAGCGAAAGGCTTTGCAAGCGCGCGTGAAATTTCTAAATGTTTGACCGTTCCAAAGTTGAGATAATTGCAATTATAAATGACACTTTTTACATGTTTTATATGCGTAAATTCAGTGAAAAAGGCACATTTTCTCTGCTAAAGCCGTTAAACTATATTTGTGATATTAATAAAAAAAAAAACTAGAATGCGATAAATTACCGTGCGAATACTATAAAAAAATTTAGAATTATTGACCGTATAGTTGTCGAAATAAAGCCGCGGAATAATTTTAATATTTCTTAACAAGACATAGTTAGGCAAATAACAGCGGCAACAATGTCGCCTCTTGCACAACGTATTTAGATCTTGACATAGCTTTTTTTGCGATTTTCTTGCCTCTGTCATATTATTAAAATTGTTTTTAAGCGTTTTTTTTAGTATCCGTATTGAAGTTGAGAAGTCATTTTAGTGATTTTGTTTAAAAAGCTAAGAAAACTGACAGATTTTTAATTAGATGTTGCCGTCAGATTGCCGTCCAATGTAAAGCGTGGACAATCGCTATTAAAAGTTTACGCATTGGCGAAAAGAATTCAAATTGTTAAAAAAAGTTTTGAGCATAATAAAACTATTTATTTACTTCTACACTAATATAAAATCACTAATATTATAACTTTGGCATCGATATAAAATCTTAGTAATAAAAAAAATTGTTAGATGCCATATTTAATCCTAAAATCTTTAAGTCTAAACTCTTAATCTATAAATAAATTAATTAATTTTAATCTTTAAATAAATCTTAATTTAAATCTTATTTCAAATCTAATCCGACAGTGCAAACAATGATACGAATTTTATCAATATTTATCATCAATCAAAAGAGAAAATATTTTTTACAAGAAAATATTATTTTGTATAATAATAGAAATAATAATAATATTCAATATACGTGTATATATATGTACTTGGATCTTTTTTGAGTACGTTTTTCGGGGACAAGAGGCCTTTATTCGATGCGCCAGTTGAGCGATCGACCGGGCTAGCGCGCAAAGAAAGAGAGCGAGGAGAGATCTCCTTTCGAATCAACATAACAAATTCAATCTCACGACGTGTGCCGATAGACCACGATAGCCACCGTTGCTGACATCCCCGCGAAATGTATGGGTGACATCAGCATATGCATGAAAGAAGGGCAGCCGCTGTCAATGTCGGCCGCCCACTATCGATTGCTTTTTGACTCTCGCACTGCTCGCTACAGTGGTGCGATTGCTCCAAAGGGATGAGGGCGAAGGGCGAGAGAACGAAGAAAAAAAAAGAGCGGAAGAATAGGCTAATCCAACGTATCAACCGCGATACGGTATGATTACGTACATATATGCGGTAAGGTTGATAGTACGCTTCTAAAGAAAGAATATGTCCATATAGAAAAAAAAAAAATTTTATATTGTATATGCCATGTCCATATAGAAAAACTTGTTACTCTCTTCACATATTAAATTTCACATTTGAAATTTGTTTACCTTTTTTTAACCGATTTTTTATATTTTTTATTGCAAAATTTGTTATTTTCTAAGGATTTTCTAGGGATAAATCTTAGCGTGAAATAATCTCTCTACGAGGAAACACATAAAATATAATATTATATATATGTATATAATTACAATAGACTTCCCGCTTTCTATCTTTTAAATTCTTCATCAGTACATTAAATTGTCCTACTTCGGAAAAAAAGATTTTTCTCAACGTAAGACACTTCGTTTCGAAATTAATCGAATGCTGTGAATTTTCCGGACTTATTTTCCTGGTGAGAATCTCGTCGTGCTCTAACGATCTAATTGGAAAAATAGCCGATTTATATTTATGAGTTTGCGATGGATGCGGATGAGGAGGAATCGCCGCGAGGAAAACTTAAGACGCTGAGAAGTGACAGCGGAGTTTTTAGCTGTCGAGATACAAGAACAATCTATTAAGACCAAACGAGGGAAGGTATTCTTATATTACGGTGTCGAGGGTAATTCATGTCAGGCAATAATTATACTCGCACGTAACATAAGCGAGTACGACGAAGGGAAATCGTCGATGGCGCACGAGCCTTCGATGACGAGCCTTCGCAGACGCGATGATAAATGAATGACAAAGGATATTTCGAGAGAAGAAGTTCGTTCGCTTCTTTCTTATGGCGAATAGCACATTGATGTACACTGAGAAAAAAATTATTGAAACGAGGAAAATTTTGTTGATTCCAAAAAATGATTTCATCCAATGATATCTGTGAAATTACTTTTTATGCAAATTTTGTATAGACAGAATAGCGATTTGTGCAGATTCTTTAAAAAAGTCGATTATATACCGAGCATTCATTAAATCGCGTCAGATCAGGCTAAAAAGATGCCTTCTTTTCGGATGCTTCTACATTTTCTATGAAGGGGAGCCGAGGGAAGTAAGAAAAAGTGATACGCGTTTGCCAGAGTTCGTTAGCGGCTCCGTGGAGTTAATTAGCGAAAAAGTTAATTTCTTACGAGCTCATAAACGGACACCAGTGATGAAATACGAGCTTGATAAAGGCAAGCACTTGCTGCGGGGGAAACCAGAGTTTTTGGTGCGGGAAGAAAAGGAGACTCGCTGGCAAGTAAATAGATTAACAGTGCTCCCATTTGACAGGAGCCTCCGTACTTATAGTTTTCGAATTATCGTATTTGCTAAATTCCACTAGTCAAATTCATTATTGTCTTCTAAACTCGTAATTAACGTGCAAAACTGTGAGCCGAATGTATTGCGATACTGAGAAAAAAATGTTCAGAAAAGAGAGATGTCCGGTTCGGTGATGAATTAGCCCGTATATATATATATATATATATATATATATATATATATACGTATATACATATCCGATGATATATCCGAGAAAGGGCGTTCGGGCGAGAAAATTCGGCGAGAAAATTTGCGGCGTTATGTAAATTCCGAGAGCGCTACCAAAAAGAGAAGAGCAGCAGCGCGGCCGAACCGACGAAGAAGCGAAAGATAACCGGTGCCGTCGAAGTTCTAGAAAGAAAAATATTTTTGTTTCGTTCCGTGAATTGGAAACGCGCGCGCACAACCGACTCTCTTCGCCCGGTGGCTGCGACGCTGAACTTTCTGAATAATTACCGCGGCTATGAGCTTGATTCATCACCGAAGTTCGCCTTCCTAAGATGCTTTATCTGCGCGTCGCAGTCTCAGAGAAATTAATATGCTAATACCTCTGCATGTATCCCCTCGGCCTCGACACCATACACCCTCGAGAACTCGGGTTCGAGAGATCGAGCTCCCTCGACCTTACCTCGTATTCGAAACCCTGTTGTCCTCTCGCCATCATATCTTGGTTGGCGATCCTTAACAAGTTACAGCGTTCTGTCTGCCTAAATGTCCAAACTTATTGTTAGCGTTACCACAAAAAATTGTTAGATCGATTGCTTCCAATATCTTTGAACTTTCGATTACATTACTAGACAATTAGACATTACTTTGGAAGAAGCACATTTTTACGTTTGTTTTTTTTTTTTTTTTTTAATTATTATGAAACAGATTGATTTTGTGTCTTGTCAAGATTATTGTAAAGATATTTTTAAATTTATTTTCTTTATACACAGAAATCTTCTTTAACACGTTTGTGTTAATTTCTTTACAGTTTTTGGATAGAATTTGACTTTTCAACGTTCGAAAGTTTTTAAAATTCAACATCTTAGCAAGTGACGTAAGTTGGAAATTAAGTTTAATTAAACTCCACTTACCTGTCTGCATCCCCGCAGGTTTACCTGCGGAATAAATCTTCTTAAACGTTAAATAACTTCGCAATTATATCTCGCCTTGATTGACATCCGGTAATAATATACAAACACTCGCGAGCGACCGGCGTAACAATTTCATTATTTTCCAACACTTTATAACTCGTTTAAGGGAATTATGCAAAATATTCTAGAAGTTTCTTCAGACAAGCTCGCCATATTACGGGGCGCAAGTTCAGACATGTAACCCTGTTGCACACGGCGCGCGCAAAATACGCCACTCCGTTTCGCGGTATCAGCAACACTCATTACAACCGTTTACAAGCAAAGAGCTTAAATAACTCTTTTGACCCGACGTCGAGACTTCGCGTATAACGAAGTGCACGAATGCGGTAATCGTGGAAGACACATGCCAGCAATGCGCGCTTGGTTGCTCGATAGTGAGCGAAGTGCCTCAATGCGAAGAAAAAGAAAAACGAAAGAGAGAGAGAGAGAGAGAGAGAGAGAGAGAGAGAAAGAAAGAGAGAGAGAGAGAGAACCGTGGGATAAAAATTGATCCGTCAGTGGCTGGCACGACGTGTAATTTAGTAATGAAGTCCATACCTCGTTCGGACGCGCGCGCGGCAGTAAATCACGGGACATGGATTGGGGCTCGTTCCGTCCAGATGTGACCCAGTGCTTTCCGCTAATTTGCTGTTCCCGCATTGCGCGCCGGGCGATCGTGTTCCCTTCCCTCGTGTCAGGTCGCTACGGGAGCACACTCGGCATCGAGAACGCAGTTTGCTTCGGCATGGTTGGTAACCGTGTTTCTGCTTTTTGTTGGTCTACGTTTCCGACCGTTATTAGCGAAAGCGCGCTTATCATGAAGCGGCCCCGTCTTCTCATACTAATGACGTTTCTACGATTACGATCACCATATATCTCGCGAAGCTGCCAGCCGATCGAGCAGCTGCTATTTACATTCGCGTCGTTGTCTATTCGATATTCACTTTAATTTTCTACATTATTGAAATTGAAATAAATATTGTTATCCGCGAAGCGCCAATGTAACAGTCGATCTCATTAAGAGGATGCTGAACCTTCCTATTTTACCAGACATTACAATGCAACTTTTCCACTCTTATGTCTCGTTCTTTGTCTTTCGTTTGCCCTTTCTTTTATTTAGACTGAGACGAATTACTGTTACTCGTTCTTCTTAACCTTTATTAGATTCTGCTAACGTAGATCAAACTATTCTTTTCTTGTAGGCTTTCAACTGATGTGCTTTCGTGGTTTCATTACGTTCTTAAATATGTATGTACTTCTGGCATTTTTTCTGTATAACTTTTATATTTCGAAATTACGTGCAATTATTATTGAGATTACTGTAGCTCGAAAAAATATTTTTGTTTTTTAAATGTTTGTTTGGCAGACACCGCTTTCTTTTATTATTCTCTTTTATTTTGTAAAAGCATTTTTCATACCGTTTAGTAGTTATAACAAATAGTTATTTTTATAATAATATAATAATGTCGCAATAATGTCTTGTCAAGCCACTCCAGTATTCTCTTAAGTTTACATATATATATATATATATATATATATATATATAAATTATATATATATTTATATATATAAAGTTATATATATAATTATATACATATATATATATACATAAAATTATATATATATATATTTATATATACATATATAACAGACCTCGAATTTAATATCAACAAATTGTAAAACAGATTGTATTGGTACCTTCTTTAATATCGCATCGGTGATGATGCGGATATGGTTTTAATACTCGCATGCGAGTCTTTCGTGTCCAAATGATAATATTGAAATAGAAGTGTCTTAACTTTCTGATATCGGAATATCAGTGAACACATTTGTGGTCGATAGTCCGCGCGCGCGGCGTACATATACATTTATTCGAATCGCGATGCTCTAATCGACAGCGGAAGGAGAGAAAAGTACGGCCGCGTGCGTTCGCCTCTGGGATTCGAGAGCACAATGGAATTATGTTCGTATCGTGATGTGGTGCTATATGGGGAAAGAGAGAGAGAGGCGACACACGCGTGTACACATACGCGTGCAACGCGACAGGACGACGGACGGGCGATATAGCATCGCGGTATGTCGGATATGCTCGCTATGCCGGGACCATGTTCTGGTTTTGATCCGTGCGCCAGATAAGATCGCTCTTTGTTACCGAGGCTCGTGCCTTCGGAACCCAGAGAGAAACTAACCATCGATGTGTGTATATGCCTTTTACCTGCCCTCCGTTTTCTCCTCCCTCTCCCGCGTACCCTTATTCGCAAATCCTCTCGCAAAAAAAAAAGATAGTATACATTGGGAATGGAAGAATTTACAAAAAGATTAATAATCGTTGATAATTAGACGCTAATAAGCAATACAGTATCATTCCACATCGCTATTTTGAGTAAATTACGCCTTAAAATTAAAAAAAAAAAGATGTTTGTATATTTTTCTTCTAAGATGTTTGTATATTTTTGATATATAAAAACATTTAAATTTTTAAAAACACGATTGAAAAACGTTCTTTGATAGCTAAAGAAGCATACTACATAAATATCTCAATATTTCAGACGAGCTTCTTCAACGTGTGAGTTTTTGAGGAAAAAGTAATCATGAATTTAGAGAATAATTAACATAATGATGAATCATATATGTTTTAATTCATAAAACCGTGTTTATTTGTTAAGTGATACATTCTTGACTTTATATATTTCCGTCATAATTAATTATTTTGTTATTTAACCGCGCGATTCGTTGTCGTGTAGGTTTTCAGAATAGAGAAAAGTTTTATCTCTCCTTCTGTCTTTCTCTTTCCCCTTTCCGGGCGGATCCGACTTGTCGCAACACTCGTTTAGTGTAGGAGACACTTGTTTGCGATTAGCTCACCGCGGGAGTATCGACTGCTCTTGGGTGGCGGAGAAATCACGTCGGTGACTTTATCGGGCGCGCGTTAAACAGGCTGTATGTCCTATCACGTGTTAACTACCACGGTGATTCAATCGAATTAATCGCGGGACAAATCCCCGCTGTGAATGTAATGCCTTTGCGTCTTTAGCTTCGGCGTGTAGAACACATCGTCTTTTTGCAGAGTATTTCTTCTGTTGTAAGAATCGTCAACAACAATTCTCCAAAAAAGATCTTTATTTTATTCACAAAACTTCATTCAGAATATTTTCTTACAAAGTATAAGTATATGCGCTCGCAATATAAGATGGTTAAGAAGATGCTGAACCGTTCTGTTTTATCAGCTTATTGAATACAGTCTTCGGATTTTTGTCGTACTTACTGCACAAATTAAAAAACGGTTTTCCAAATTAAAAGAAAATAGTCTAAAAACTTACTGCAGGAAATAAATGTTTCTGAAACAAAAAATTTGTCATCAAGAAAATTGACTAATAAGTTAGTCAATTTTCTTGATGACCAAGTTCGGGGGGTATACGAGGTCTTTCTTACATGAGATGCAAGTATAAAGCATCCTGTAGAATTTTAATAATTGAAATTTCAATTAAAAACTCACGTGTAAAAATTTACATGTGAACACGTATATATGTATAT
>QVOB01013709.1:0-60272 GCA_014839585.1 Pseudomyrmex concolor
TTTTTTTTTTTTTTTTTTTTTTTTTTTTTGATTGTTACTTTAAAAAGATTTCACAGAGCTGAGTGATTACGAAATACATATTACCGAAATATATTTCTGAAGAAGAAAACACGACGTGTTTCAAAAGAATATTAATTAAGTATTGCTCTCTCTCTCTCTCTCTTTCTCTCTCTCTCTCTCTCTCTCTCTCTCTTTGTATATTTACCATTGACTATTTCTGTAAATCTTAACAAAAAGCTTCTAACTGTTTTTCTCCTTAAAACACACATATTCCTTCTTTCACTATTTTCTTTTTTAATCGCCTACGATCTACAACGCGATAATTGCCACGACGGACATCTGATTACTGAAGCGGCATTCCAAGCTGACATTACGTAATCGCTCGCTTAACGAACGCGCTTTAACAATGTTTCCTTCGTCAGAGCTAAAAGAATTAGAGAAAGGGACGACGACGGAGAGACACAGATTAGAGTTCACTGAGTATTAACGATATGCCGAGCGTAGGGGGCTGTTGAAAAGGGGTTTGAAGAGAGCGGTTGAAAGTGCCAGCTGTTCGAATACTCGTGAGGGGATTTCGTGACGAACGAAGAAGAGAGAAAAAAAGCAACAAGGCAGCAGGTTGAAGAGAAAAACCGGAGATGTATTTTCTTTTTTTTTTTTTGTTGTTTTTTTTTTTAAGTCTAACTATAGATTTTGTCAAGGGAAAAGTGAAGTTCCCTCTACCATTTCTCAACCTGTTGAACCACTCTCTTCCTCTCTTCGCGCGCACCTCTTAACCGACATAACGCACGATTTGTTTTCTGGCAACATTATCGCACCTCCTCGGATTTTCCGGTGATCTTGCGACGATGAATTTCGCGCGACGCGAAGACTATTGAAAAAAAGGGAGAAAGAAAGGGAAGAAACCTCACTCGGAGAACTGGTTTTTCTAAAAGTTACGCCACGCCAGAAAATCCGATCTTCAGCCCGTACACAATTCTCGGTACACACACTTCGACTTGAGATAGCAAGAAAACTTGGGTGTATCTCGAAATGCTTTGTTTTTCAGATCTATATAGAGCGCGATCGAAAAAAACGACACACGTCGACGTTTGCTTTCGGAGCGAGCCGTCCGGATGGATGATGATAAATATCGACGGCTGACTCGATCGCGACGCACAATTCACGTTCGCGCGCGATTGCCTCGCGCGCGCGAAGGCGGAAACAACGCGGTTGTTTCGTATATCGACGTGCGCGCGTGCACCGCAATATGTAACATCGTACGTCCGGCGCATTTATCCGCTTGTGCGCGGCTTAATATCGTGGTTTTTTTAAAGCATGTCCGCACGCATACACACACACACCCGCGTACTTTTTCGCGCGTAATCCCGGCGTGAAACCGCGTTCGGATTGTGTTACGCGTGCTACGCATCGCTTATTCCAAAAAGCAACTGTTATCAGCTTTGGGAAGGAGAAAAAAACGCGCAAAACATCGCGTCAAAAATCTGCTTTGCGGATTCGTTCGGTTTCTTTTATATCGCGTTACCTAAACGTTAGCAAAAATGTTACGTACATGTTACGTTCATTCCGCCGAAATAATGCAACGCTCAATTGGCGGGCGTGCAGGTGAAACGTTCGGAGAAAAACAGCGTTGCTCAAAGCTCATATTAACAGAAGAAACTTTCCTTTTGCGGAGTTGACAAATCAAGAACGATGCAGCCGAGCGAAGAGATTGCGCCGCCGCGTTTGCTTCAAAGATCTCGTTCCGGCGCACTGATACCTCTTCTCTTGGTTTTATATTATACCACCACGGGCTCGACTATATATCTGTTTATCGTTAAGCTACTTTTACGGAAACACGTCCGTGAGAGGAGGGAGGGAAAAGAGGGCAAGATAGATCGCCGCTCCGCGAACGCAACTCCACGAAACTCGCGCTCCCGGCAAAATGATCCGCCGGCGTATCTCCGGCCGCAGTGATACGAGAAAACCTCTTCAAATGAGAGCCGCGCGAAGATACTACATCTCTTTACCGCTGAAAAAGGTAAAATACTTTTTTCTTTTCAAATTAATTCAAGATTTTTGTTTTTTAATTAATAAGGGGATTTTCTTTCTGTAGACACGAAATGTGCAAAACGAGGGCTTATTCATTCAACGAATAGACAGTTTATTCCGAGAATTTCGGACAACGCGGCAGACGGTACAAGCACGTAAAATGTTACGAAGAAGAAAAATAAAATTACACGTGTACGAAGTTTATAAAACATGACACACAAATGGTCGACGATGGGCGTCGATTTAAGGAAAATCTCGGAAAAATATTATACCAATGCACACAAGCGCATCCGCAAAATTTCCCTACGTTCCGATTCGCGCGTTTGCGTACAAAAGTTCGAAAACTTTGAAAAATTGCACATCCGTACGGAGGGGGGGCCCCGGCTATAAATAACGCGGCCGTGCGGACGGCGGCGATGGCGGCGGCGGCGGCGGCACAAGAAGCGCGTGACTTATGTTGCATGCGACCGTGTGTCTCTCTTTCCCAGTGCATTAATATTTTCTCGGAATCTCGACAGGACTGTGTGTGCCTTTTTATTGCAACGTACGCGCGATGTAAATCCAAACGCTCGACTAGAAAAGTAGCTCGACGGCTCGAAATACGATATATCTCTCTTTTCTCTCTGTCTGCGCGCGGCAGCAAGTCTACGGAACTGTCATCCAGGTGTATGATCTGTATATTACCCGGCTTCTCTAATAACGAAGTAGACTCCGGGAGAAGGCGCAGCCCCGGAGAAGCATTTTTACTTTAACGATAATTTGATGCACGTAGAAAAAGAAGAGTAATGTCGCGCGCTCCTTGAGCGCGCGCTCTTTTCTAAAGCTTATCTTTTAAAACAGCTTTCAACATTCACGTTAGAATATTTGATATTAATTCTTGTGTAAATAAAAAAACATGTAACTCGCTGATATAATATTTGCAGAAACAGTTACTATCGTGAATTAAATCATCTACGAGCTTCATTTTTTTACTATATTTGAAAGAGTTTTGTGTACGTCTTTTAACGAACTAACTCGTTAAAAAAATTGAAAAACAGCAAATATATACACGAAGCAATTTTCGTGGGAACAAAATTTATTAATATTTTGACTCTTATTTTTTTAGACAGTTGCGGATTTGACGTAATAGAATTAGAAAGCTGATTTTATTACACATATTCGGTAAGTGTAAATAAACTTTTGTGCATAAAATCGAAAAAGTTGGGAGAATATCTCTCGCGTGCGCGCATTCACATTATACACACACACAGAGTTTTTTTCCGATTTATCGTGCGGACATTTGCGTATTTATCAGTTCGTCGTACAATTTGCGCAATTGCTGCGCGCCTCGGTCTGCGGCGGCGACACGGGACCGGCGTAAAAAACCGGCCTATATGGATGAAACGATTTTATCAGATATCTGTTGTTTTTTATTCGTCTATGAAAAGAGAGAGAGAGAGAGAGAGAGAGAGAGAGAGAGAGAGAGCGAGTCGGAGAGCAATTTCGCTACCACGCGGAAACACAAAGTTAACTTTGCAAACTCCGCTTTTATCGAAATTTGCACGCGCGTCTCTCCGCTTCGGCTTTAAGCATATTAGATTTCAATAATATTGAAATCATCCGTTGCGAAATACCTTGGAATATCGAAACATGTCAATTTTGCATCGTTTGTAGATTGCACTTTTAACTCTCTCCCTCTCTTTCTCTCTCTCGTAGATATAATCACAATATTAAACGACAGATACGTTTAATTAATACTTCCGGCAATTCAAATCGAAAAACTTTTCCGTAACGTAAAAAAATATAAATACAATGCTGTATTTTTGATTTGTATTTTATCAGCAAAAACACAACACGGTAGAATTAATGCGTAAATATTTCACAGAACGAAAGAACACATTGAATATACGACAGACATGTAACGCGGAGTAACATACGCGGCGAATCATAGAAAGAGAAAAAGTGAGAGAGAGTTTAATTTAAGTTTCGACATATACTACGTTCTCGTACAATATAGATATGTACGCGCGCGTATATATGCTGAAATTATATATATTATATTCCGAAAAAAATTGCGATAGTATTATCTATACATTTTAATTAAATTTGCCTTTATAAAAGTTCCATACAATATATGTATTATTCAAATACATTTTTTTTTTTACAAAACACATTATTGCAGATGAATAAAAGTACCGTCCTTTGATTACAATAAAAATAGTTATTAAAAAATTCGTAATTAAATTTGAGCAAATTTTGTTACATGTAATTACTACGTATAATTATACAGTGAAGTGGAGAATGCAATACTTTATACAATATATATATATATATATATATTGCGCACATGACATGCTGTCGAGCGTTGATTCGTCATTCTTATTCATGTCGCAAATTTCGCAGAGAGCTACTAGTGTGCGATGCACCGCCAAAAGGGATATCAATAAAATGTCCATTACACGACCGGGTGCGGTTTACAAGCGGTAGGAAAAGACACCCACGCGTCGGCCGAACAGCGAAATTCAATCTCCGCGCTCATAATGATCACAACCAGCGTAATATCGGATATCTCCGGAACGGCGATTCTTATCTGCGAGCGCCGCTCGTGTAGTAGTGATGCGATTCGACGCGACGACGCAACGTGGGACGTGCACCGAACAATATCATCGAGAGCGAATTTATAGGTCGTGGGAAAGGTATGTTGCGCGCCGCAGTAGACAGGGGCCGAAAAGATACGCGGAGAGACGAGCAGAGAGAGAGAGAGAGAGAAGGAAAAGGAATGACGAGAACGAAGAAGAAGATGATGACGAAGAGAGGCAGAAAGAAACGCGCTATAGCTGGTGGCAATACGCCAACGATCGATTGCGAGTACACAAAACGCGCGCTTCATACACGCTTGTATCATCGAGCTGAGAGAAACGAAAAGAGAGTAGGAAAAAAGAGAGAGACAGAGTTCCTATAGTCGTTCGTATATACAGCGTGTTCTCATACATATATAGCGGCGTGTGCACGCGAGAGGGTTAATAAAACCTTGTCTGCGCTCTTCTTTCTTCTCCTCTCCTCTCTTTCTGTCTCGCGCACGACGTGCAATTGGAGAAGTTTTGATAATCTTTATATATATATCTGTATTTTATTTTTAATATGCTAAAAATGTGCGCATACTGTATTTTATTTTATTTTTGTAAGCTTCGTTCTCTAAACTAAAAAAAAAAAAAAAAAAAAAAAAAAAAACGGTCTAACGAAACGACTACACTGGCTAATTAGTTGGATAATCATCCAACTTATTTACACACGCGCGAAAAAGAAAAACGAAATCGTTTGAAAGGAAAGAGAAGCTTTATAATACACATTTGTTTTTTTTAAGCGAGGTCTCCGCGAGGTTAACGAGATCGCACGCCGTTACACGAGATCGGCAGAAATTCCTGTTACCTCTTCTTCTCTGAATGCCGATCGGGCATGGAAATAGGAGGAACGATCCCATCCATCGAAATACCCGCGCGCGACGTTTTTCCATACGATGGATTTAAGGAACCGAAGTGCTATCTGCGAAGGCTCGATCGAACGCGCAATAAAAAGCGCAATAAAAGCACTTTGGCGACGAATTCGGTCGACGGTTTTCTCCCGACCTATCCCACGTTTCCACTCGCACAGTTTTTCCGCACAGTGTTTCCCAAAGTTTCCCCGCACTTTTCTTCCACGTCGTCTGTACGACGAGCCGATTCCAAACTGAACTTTCCGTTGATGTAAAATTCGGGAGTGGTTTATCAGCCAAAAAACAATTTTGAATAAATTTATCGCAAAGGTAATAACAATTACAGAAAAAAAAAACAGAGATTGAGCAAATTTTAAAAAATATACATAATTTAGTTGCGTTGTAATTATGTAAAAACTTAAAAACAACTGCACATTAAAAAAAAACTATAAAATCAAAAATGTAAAAAGAAGCTTGTTTAACAAAATATTAAAAACAAACAACGAGCCCGTCGTTGTCAGTTATCGCCATTGTGCAACGTTAATAGCGACATTCTGTATATGCGCGGTATATGGCAACGCAAATTCACCAGACTGTAAGTATCACGTTACAAAAGATACTCGCGTTACACCTGCTTAAGTATCTAAACAACGCTCCTTTAAATTATGCAAATATGCATCACGGCAAAACGTCGGTGGCGAATTTTACCTCCCACGCTCGTTTGCGACTGGCTCGAAACGTGAAACTGGACGTTAATACGTGTGTTCGAGAAAAAGAGAGAGAGAGAGAGAGAGAGATGAATTTAATTACTTTATTTTATATTTTGTTTCATCGCATTATACGCTAAATTGTCGCGCGCGCTAAGCGCAATTGTATAATTTATAATACACGGTTGTATGATATGTAAAAATTAAGACAAAAAAACTCTGCACGCGTTGTATTTACATCCTTAACAATAATTGTCAGTTTGCACAACGCGGAGAGAGACATTTGGAAATAATTTACAATAATACGTTTTGTAAAAATAATTGTAAATTTATTTCATTCTTCCAGCTTCTCTCCACTTCGCGTACGCCGGCTTTTACAAAATCGTGAGAAACGACCGAAGTCATTAGATCGTCACTATCTACGTAGATCACGCGTTGCTCGCATAGATTACCCGTCGAAAGATGATTTCCGTAGCAGGAAACGCGAGACATACATTATGCACGTAAATCCTTGATATATCGCGAGCACAAAATGCGAAAGTAAATTACAAGGTGCTCAAATAGGACAAACATTAATATTGATGAATATCGATAAATTTCGAGAAACGCGAATTCTCGCGCGATTATACTTGAGAAATTATAAATTTCTATAAAAAAATTACACAAAAAAAAAAAACAATTGTAAATTTCTTTAAAAAGACAACAAGATCGGACAGTGTTTACGTCAGTGTTTAAATTTCGCACATGAGAATATCATCTCCCATTGTTTTTCCTATTATCTCTCTCGTTATATTGCACTTGGTGGAACGAATAAATCGTTTTTCACGAAATTACTCTTTCTATCGCGAAATTCCGTCGAAACTTTTTGCACTTCACCCAATATCTAAGTTTCTTTCGTCGAAATTCTTCCTCTTCTAACTCGCGCGCGTAACATCAGGCACAATGTAAGAGTCACGTGTAACTTTGTGACAGCCTTTATAAGATACTCTGTACACAAATAATAAAAGGCGCAGATAGGCAAACGTATATACGCTCATGGGAAAAAGAGTAGACAGAAGGAGGGAAAAGACGTAGGAAAAGAGAGAAAATGCGTCGCGCATCAACATAAATTCTTTACTGCTACGTGCATCGCATATTTCCGATATTCTCGCACGACGTGTAAGCTCTGAGAACGTTAAAGAAACATTTTCTACCATGATCCCGCGTAAAGCTATCTCGACTGCATCTGATAAACTGTGTTGCCCGTAACAAACGACGGGCGCTTGTTACAGATAATGCAATAAATAATAATGACGTGTCAAAAAAAAAAAAAAAAAAAGTGTTGCCGAGTCGTTTATCGCACGTCATGAAAACGACCGGCCGCGTTCGCTTTACTCTTCCATTTTTCGATACACAAAAAATGATATTTTATATCCAGTATTATAAATTTTATTAGATATTAGATGTACACATGTGAGTTTCTCACATTCGTAATTTTCTCTTATACACGAACGATGTTTCGATCGTTCCGCCGGAAAATTTACAGATGTTTCCGCGACGCGGAACCTCTCGTCGGAGTTGAGAAAATCGGAAGTCGATTATTTCCAGATTCTACTTACGTATTTCGAGATCGAGCGAGGGAGAAAAATATTACACGCGCGCGTGCGTACGCTAACGAAACACATCGCCGCACTTCGGTGCGCCACTTGTGTATGCGCGTTTAATTCGCGCTGATGCATAAACGATTCGAAGGAACGCAGAACAATGTGAGCACGCAAGACAGCGAAGTAGGTTATTCGTATTGCCACTTACACATCGAATTGTGGGAGCTTTGAAGCGCAACACACACACACACACACACACCATAATTTCTGCGAATAATTTCGTAGCAACTCTCTCTCTCTCTACAATGATAAACTATGTAAAAATGAAAGTTTGCTTTTTTTTTTATGTACAATGCGCGCGAGTTCGTTAAAATAGTCGCGTTACCACTGGGATATTATATTCCGTTCAAAAACAACTTTTGTATTTCAGAAATTGCTTTTAGTTTACTTTATTTTTGTTTTTTGAACTAACTTTAATTATCGAATTTTCGTGTAGTGAGAAAGAGAGAGCAACCGATTCTTTTTTTTTTTTTTAACTTTAAAGCGTGAATTAATATGCACTCTTGCACGCACGTAGAGTGCAGTTTTTTTCGAGACGCGACAAAAACGATTATTGCCGCAAGAATGCTCACGAATGCGTCGGTGACGTGTCCGCAAATTGTACAACTCATACTCGTGTAACGATTTCTTCGTTGGCGGTGAATAATCCGATCGATACGAAAAAAAAAAAAAAACTGATTGCCGCTTCAGTTTGGTTTATAGGATACGCGCCTTCTCCTTTTAGTTTGTTAACGACCGCGGAATTTAATGATAAGCTATGAGAAGGGAGAGGTTAAGGAGAAAAGAATGTTTTCACAACCGTCTTCACTGCGTGCTTACGACGTTGAGTCACGTCGGCGGATCCTTCATCAAAGGTTCTTCGTACGTAGAGAGTGACGTGCGTGAGAGAAACGCAATTCCTTCCTTTCTCTTTCCTCCGCAATTACCGTATTCCGAAATACATATAACCGTGTAAACAAAGTTTAGCGAAACTAAAACCATTGAACCAAATTGAATTGATCTATCTGGAAGGGTACGATAAAGCGCAAAGCAGAAGCGTTTTGATGTTATTTGGCCTTTGACATTGCAACCGATTTAATTTCACAAAAGAGCCCCGCAGCGAGCCATTCGAATATTTTTCCGAACGCGATCCAATTACCGCCTCGGCAACTGGTAGAGATGCATATTTGCGCGACCCGCAGAAAATTCTCTCAAGCATAAACATTTGAAGAGAAGAAACTCAGAGAAAGAAAATATATATACGTACATATATATATATATATATATATATATATATATACATACATACATTCTATATACATAGTTGCTCTTTACTGTTCTCCGTCGCGAAGCAATGCTACGCTCATTATATTCAGCACGTTCCCTGTAAATACTCAATAAAAATAATAATAGAAAATATACATAATAATATTTGAAATATTTTCCGATTTTTATGTATGAGAAAAAGAAGAATTTTATTCAGCTTCTGTCTGTGATGTGATTACAGTGACCCTTTTCCGCGTGCTGATTGATATTTATTTTAATAATCGTTCAACCTGTGTCACATTGTAACGCAGATTGTAACATCGTGATAAAGTATTAACGTCATTCCGTTTCACAGATCGTGTGTTTTATTCAATTTGTTGTACTATAATTGTAACTCGTCAATTTAACGCGTTATACACACACGTCAATCAAATTGCGGAGTTTTCTCAACAAAAACCGTACAACTCGAATTCTTGGCGAGGAATTATTTATTCCAGCCCTTACATCTCGCGAATTACGTAAAGCGAGCTCATTAGCGACGTAAATTTTTTCTCTTTTTTTTCTCCGCGACGGGGACAAAGAATAAACGTCCATTCAACCTTCATACTCCCGACCCTGAAAGGAAGAAAAATCGGATTGAGCTTAATCGCGGAATTAGCTGTTTCTTGAGCTGAATTTACGAGCCCCCCTTCGCGTTGCACGTCCTCGTGTAAATTTGTACGGGATCTCTCTCTCTCTCTCTCTCTCTCCCTCTCTCTCGCGAGGAATACAATGGCTGTCCGGTTCTGAAGGAAAGAGAAAGGGAGAGAGAGGCAAAAACAGCGAAAAGGAACGAATGATAAATACGTTTTCATCGATTCGGTGAATCGTGTGGCTGAGTCACGGCGCGATGAGCACTCACCTCGCATTCTCCCGAGCACAAAAGGCGCGGCTTATAAGTGTTGCCTGCCTTCTCTCTTCGAAGGCCTTGCCTCGACGGCGAGTGCAAATGTCGGGGAGTCGAAGGTAACAAGAGAGAAAAAAAAACGAGAGGGAAGGTCGGTAAAGATGAACCGCCACCGCCGCCGCCGTCGTTGCGCTCGACTCCTGCACGCTTGATGGGTGATGTGCTCTTCTCGCATCATCAGCAACACAGTTGCCGGTCTCTCGCGTGAAAGAACGAGGGCGCTCTCGAACGAATAACGAGATAGGAGGCGCGCCCCTAACGAAAGAGGCGCACGCGCGCGCGCGCGCGAACACACTCGTCGTCTCATCGACAAGATGACGTTGAACGTGCACGAAGTAACATAAAAAAGATGCCGACGACGAAATTGCGCGCGGTCAAGAAAAGGAACTTGATGCGAGTCTCTTCTAAAGCTATAGTTTATCAGCGGAAGAATCTCAGACGCTGTATCAACGGGAATTTCTGACAATCATCGGAAGTCGAATCAGCTGATGAAAGAACGTAAATATACAATGCAATGCGTTTCATCGTATTCCAAGCGCGCGTAACTTGCGCGCTTTCATTTCGACGATTCTAATCCAGAAGAGTTTGCAGAGAACAAGCGATGTAAAACCGGTTGCTCGCGCGCCGTTCAGTCGATTCCAGCTTTCGTTGCGCTCGTGTTTTGTTAGTTAAAACACACACACACACACACACACAAAAGAGAAATGAAGGCGAAGTTCGGTAGCGCATTGCACTTGACAATGCATAATAATCGCGCTTGCAAAATTCAACGCTTGCGCGCTTTTATACATAAAATATGTACATGTACACGTACATCTATATATCGAGAAGTCGAAGAGTCAAATACATGTATATACGAGATTAAAAGTAAAATTTAATTCGAGTTTAATTCGTTACTTGGGTGAGATGCGAATTGCGTCACATGTTTCAAAGCGCCAATTACGCACTCGTTACTCGCAATATGTGTTTACGTGTATGTGTGTGTATGTGAACATTTGGAAAATGTATGTATATCCTATTTTGGAAGTCTTCTCGAAATCTCGTTTTCTCTTTCCGCGCGCGGAGACAAGAGGCAATTAATCGGTAATAACGTGCGGAAAGCAGTTACCCCGTCGCGCAACAAATAAACGATAACATAATTACACTAGAGTAATTATTGGCAACGTTTTATAACAACTGCGGCACGCAGAGTTCGCCTAATTAACGTTCGAGACGTATCGCGCTAATAATGCAACAAGCCGGAGTGTAATATTGATTCGCAATAAATGCAAGAGGCAAAAATGTTTTTGCTTTCTTTGTCTCTTCTCTCTCTCTCTCTCTCTCTTTCTTTCGTCTTTTCTCCTCAAAGAGAAAAAAGCCGCGCCGTAGTTCTGTGATCGAGCGAAGAGGCCGGACTTAACCACACAAGGCGGCGCGCAAAGGAAAAAGAATGGATCGACAGAAAGAGCCGCTTACCGTGAGTCGTGTTCGGTTTGTTCGTTCGCTCGCTCGCTCGATGATGCTGTCTTTGCATAATCTCCGCGGCACAGTTACCGGTTCGCGTGAGAGAGAGAATGGCCGTACTAGCTCCTTGAAAGTGAAAAACGTCGAATGTGTGGTTTTCTAGTAGCGGTGACGATGCGGAGAAGCTCCGAGATGAACGCGCCGAGAAGAACGCGCGCTTCGGAGTTGGGGGAGGACAAGGGTACGTGTCACGAGAAAATTGCGCTTCTCAGTTCAGGTTTTTAAACTTTACGCCTATAACGTTAGCTTCAATACCGTTCAAGTTTTTTGCTCTCCTAAATCTGTATAAAATTTTCTCCGATCCGGTGCGGATCGCGAGCTTTGCCGTGGCTTTGTAATCCCGACGTAATCTCAACTTTTTCAAAGTAACAAGAACATGATTTCGGACAAGCTCTTCTGAAAGTATCGATTTCGATATCGTGAGTGAAAAAAAAGAGTAAAAAAAAAAAAAAAAGAAAAAAAATGAGCGCATACACAGTTGCACGATGACACAAGCTAGATAAGAAATATTTTACAATGGAGAGTGGTATATATATTTTTTTTTGTACTCCGCTAGTGACCTGAATCGGTAACACAAGAGAGACGTCGGAGACCTTGTGGAAAACGTTGCAACGTGCACGAGCAAAACGACGGGAAAAACCGCCACTCGGAGCGCGAACGCGCTTAATGGGTTATGCTTTCTTCGCATTATCGGCAACATCGGCAACTCCCGTACGTGTGTGTATATATACTATATATATTGTATATGTGTAGCGAACATTTCGCGTGTGGGAAGGAAAAGTCGTGTGCTTTCGTAACACGATAAGGCCGTCGCGGGAAAAGCAAAAGTCACGGCCTTATTCCCAGCCACGCTCGATAAGGGATTGATGCCTTTGATGATGTTTATGCGCCTCGCTACGTGCTATTGTCGTTATACCTATACATACATACATTTCCGAGCATGTGCGGCGTGATTTTGCAAAATGCGAGAGCAAAAATCGGAAACGCGCCGAACGTTGAGAAAGTTCGATATTCTCGATATTCGATAATTAATCGATAATCAACTTATTTAAAAAAGCATTTTGATCGGGATTTATATCCCCGTAGCTTTTTGTGTGTTCAGTCGCGAATTCCTTGGTTGTACAAAAAATGTGGCGTTAAAGATGAAAAACTCCGCAATGAGACATCCACGTAGACAAGATGATTCAAGGGTTGTGTCGGAAAAATTTACAGGAGTATTCTGCAAGCCCTCGGAGAACTTCACGAAGAAAGTTCTTAATAAAATTGACTCCACAAATCTTTTGTTTCGGAGAAAGAGAGAGAGAGAGCTATCGAGCTACTTTAAGTTGCTGCATGATTTCAAGTCTTGTCTACTACGCTGATAAAATATTCACTGGTGTACGCATACCGGTTTACTTCACGTGAGATATAAAGTCAACTCGCGGATTACTGATGACACAAAGTTTCCTTGACGATTCGTGTTTCAACGGAGTTTTCGGATATCCGTTTCGGATAATTGCGTCATTTGCGTTACACGCTCGAAAACAAACTGCATATTCGAAAGAGATTTATGGAGACACGTTTATTAGGACGGTTTTTTTTTGCAATTCCGCGAAACCATAACGACAGCGATAACGACGACGACGTAAAAGCGACTCTCGGTAAGGTTTCTACTCAGTCTTGTTTTATGTTTTCGATTCCTGGCGCTCGTCGTGCCCGAATTCTGAAATTGTTTTAAATCAGAAACGGATACAAGTTTTCCGCGGGAGTAATATCGGAATCTGGGACACTCCGGTAATGCGAAAATCTCGAAATTTACGACAATGCGGCAACGCGTTCTTAAAATATACAGATGCGCAGGCAGCAGAGAGCAATTTAATCTCTTTAATGCGTTAATTTTAATTATCGACACGTCGATTTATTAAAGAGCACAGCGTGTGTGTGTGTGTGTATTTTGCGTTGACCGCTGCAGAAATCGCTGAACACGAGATCAGAATTTCTGCGGCGTTTCTATATAAACGGGATGACACAGATCCCGCGCTTCGCCATAGCCACCTTCTGTATGGTGGACATGTTACTGGCAATAACCGAATTCGCTCGGCGCTCGAAATTTACTTCCGCAACGTGTTGCAAAGTCTACGTCGCGAAATTAGAAACGAGGGAAATGCTGTGTTTTGTCGTGCGACACACGCCGGCGTAAATCGGATACGTCGCGATCCGCGTGATCGCAAAAAAAAAAAAAAAAACCCCGGCAATGGGCAAATTCCAATAAATTGCCAATTTTATATCGGCTAGATTCGATAGCAATATTTTCGATATCAAATTCCTTCAAAACTTGAGTTTTTAAATTGAACGATATGTATATGTATGTATGCACACGTTCGTGTGTGCATACGTATGTGCATTTTGCGCAAAAACATTGTGAACCAATCAGAGTGTGTTGCTGTTCGTTTCTTTTTTCAAAGCATTTCAAAACTTTTAATCTCCTAGCGTTAAATAATTCTGTCGCTATTAAAGCTCGCGTTTCGAAATTACTGCCAACTTTTCCAGCTACAACCTGTAATATTCCTTGCATCCCCTTGTAAAGAGGGATATAACATTGTAACGTATGTTTTAACAAATAGTTTTATATATCCGCGTCTGAATTATTCAGTGAGAAGAACGAGAGCGCTTTTCCACGACGAGCACGAGCCGAAGAAAATCAAGCACAACTCGGAGAGTATATTACAGATTCGTAGCCGGAGAGTGCTCGTGGCCCCGATCTCGAGGTACTTAATTGCATTCAATTTATTTCGTCGCGAATAGATAATCGTTATTTAAATGTCGCCTCTTTCCCATTCGTCGTCTCGCTCGACGACTTTGTACGCGGCGATGATTCACGGCGAAATGTGAAAAATCAACAACGAAATTAGAATAACGATTTCCGCATTACTCGAAGACGAGAGAAAGAGAGAGAGAGAGAGAGATAGACGGAAAATTTCCGAACGAGAGAGTATTTACATACATCAGTTGGCGGACAGGCTAGCATTTGCTCGCTCGCAAAGAGATAATCTGAAATTGTATAGACAAATTTCTTAGGAAATTAAACCGGGCGCGAGATTGGTGAGTGGTTCGGGAAGGGGCGGGCACGTAATGTTAATTTTATGTGCAACGGAAGCTCTCCGGTTGGTCGTAGCTCCCTACCTTATAATGCCACACACGCGTGTGGTTTATATATGTATATATATATATATATACGCAACGCCCGCATGTGCGTGCACCAAGTTCCGGCGATATACAATTGTGGCCCAAGTCGGAGGCTCGTATCGCAATTTACCGGTAGACATCCACCGGACACGGCGGGTGGACAGCGGGAGTACCTTCTTTTTTTTTTTTTCCTCTATCAACCTTCGTCACGGTTTTTCACCAACTTCTGGTGCCTGGTCGGTCACAATGGAAGCAACGAAAAAGCCGTCAAACTGGTTCCGGATGAACCGTCTCGCCGAAACGCGCGCGAGCGCAAACGCTTCTCTTGTATCGTCGTCGTCATCGGAAATGTGCGTTTAGCATTTTTATATCGCATACGAAGAAGACGAGAGAAAGAGAGAGAAAATTATACGCGTGACAATGTCTGTAATTAGTATTGCTCTTTTACATGTTATTCCGCACGTTATTCCGTCGCGTTTTTGTCAGTGTCCAAGTCGTAATAGCTGGTTATTGCGACATTAATTAAGTCTGAATTATATATTCCTAATTATATAGTATGAATTATTTAGATGTTCTCTGGATATTCCTCTTACTTAATGATTTGTTGTTCTAACAGCATAATTTGACATAAAGAGAGAGAGAGAGAGAGAAAGACAAAGGAGAGCAAGCTGGCAAGTTACACAAACACATAATAGCCATTATAATGGTACGATTATTCAACTGTTACATAAGCAAATGTACTCATGGCAATGTTAGATTACAACAATTGATAATTAGTAGTTAAAGCAAATTTCCTGTGTTACATTGCGATTCATACGCTTCTATATCTTTGTTTGTTTCATCGTTTTAACTCAGATTAGATACTAATACGCAATTGTCTCTCTTTTATTCTCTTTATTTGTCAGAATATTTTATTATTTCCTTTTCTGCTGTGTGAAAGAACACACAGCGGAAAAGGAAGCGTTTTGAAGTAGGACTCAAATAAAAAGATATTTTGTCACACTTGTATTTCACGAATGCTCACTTTTTTTTTGTTTTCATCTTACATGTTACAACATCTATTGCGTTCTGGTTCACGTTTCCCTGGGAAAGCTACAAAGAAGCAATTGGACTAAAAAAAAAAAAATAAAAAAAAAACCATAAAGCTTCACGTTGTGCAAAACAAAGAAACCAAACGCAACTCTTTGTCATATCGCACTGTATTACGCTTCGCGGATGTTATACTCGGTGAGATTTATTGATTTACGTGTGGTGTTTAAAGAAGAGACGCGCGCGCGCACGCTCGCTCGCTCCTCTGAAATCCATATTAAAGAGATATATGTACCTGCATTGTTGCGGCTTTACGAATTACCCTGTCTGCATGGCGCACTTTTATTGCGATTCAAATTACACAGTACACGCATCGTATTCCACGTACAGAATGCGTAATGACTCCGTGCCTCACGTACTTCGGCGCAACGTACCGGTTGTAATTAAAAAGTGTAACGCGTGCGAGTTATCGCACGCTCGACGGACAAGCAAACGAAGGCGGGCGAAAGTCGTTCGTACGTACTTAAATATATGAATACATACTTAAATATATGAATGGAGTCGACGTTTTGTCGCAATTAAAGCAAAAGTCTGAGACCTTACGTGTGCTCGAGAAAAGAAAGAGTGAGAGAAATATGTTAAATATTTATATTAAAATTTTACATTCTCTTATTTTCATCACTGGAAAACAACTGGTTATGCTTATATTACATCATGGTATAGTTTTCGTGCTTGTATCTACATTTTCACTCTATCTTGATTCCTTAAACGTATACGAGATAAAAAAAATTAACGTTCCATAAATTTTCCGAGTTGTTCTGAGTAAGAGAACAATAACAGATTTTTATCTTTACAAAAAGCAATATTTGGCACTAACGGTCAAACGGGAATTCCTTGCATTTTTTTTTTTTTTTTTTATCCAAGACGATATATTTATTAACAACTCGGGACAGAAAGAGGCTTTGTAAGGTATGTACGGAACGGTATGTCACGTCTCGTATACAAAAAGTCGGACTTTGAGTGCCCAAAAAATCGTTTAAGTACGGCTCGGTAATAAACCTTGGATGATAGGAAAACCAAAAATCCGGTTAGTCCATTTTACAAGAGTATCTAGAGCAATAAATGTTAGACAAGAAAAATGTTAGAAAAATAAAAATTTACGACCTTACGCAAGAATTGGATCACCTTGCCGGTGTCTTTTTTGTTTCAAAACCATACGTGGTCGAACGTGCCCTAAGCGAGAATTGCGAGGAAGGGAAAGAAGGAAGGTGTTGACTGCTCTGTTTGTGTCGCTTATGTTAGGGTTTCGAATGTGTGTTTGATCCAAACTGAGAGAAAATACAAGGATGTGTGAATGTTCGTGTGAATGTGTTTACATTTGTTTATTCGACGTGGTAGCAAGATCGCTGCAAATGTCCTGACGCGTAAACTGCTGAAATATCTTCAATAACGGTTAAAAAGATATTTCGCAACGATCGTTTAGTTGAAATTTCACATTTCTATACTTTATCAAAAATAAAACATTTTAAATCTTCACAATGCACCTGGTGCGTTCGACGATAAAAATATGTACGCGCTCGAAAAGTTAAATATTGCGCAAACGATATAGAAATATCGATATCTTATCAATAGAGTCGATTTTCCCGGAATAAAAAGATACGGCTATTCAAGAGACGAATATCTATGAGGAAGAGAGAACAAGAGAGAGATACCCGAGAAGTGTTTCTTTGCGCCGAAAATAGTGCACGTATTCACTCGACGCATCTATTTCCTCTCCTCTTCCACCGGTAAAAGTCTATTGTCATATACGCTCGCGTAATGAGAGAGTATGCGCGGAGCACGATCAATTTCGGAGGATCTGCACATCCGCTACACGAAAGATGTCGCACCACCCCTTTCCTTCTCTCGCACGCTGTCGCGGTAGTTTATTATTCCTAAGTGCTCCCCCAGAGTATTGCTCTTTCCTCTTACCTCTCTTTTCGCTCTCTCTCTTTCTCTCTTATAGCCCGACCTATCTTGCAGCTCTCTCTTCTCGTCGCGGACATGGCGCTGTAACACTTCGTCACTTCGTCTCGCGTGTTCCGCGCGACGTGTTTGTTTGCGCGCACGCGTCGTCCCCGCGTGAATGACGAGCGAGAGCAACTCTCTATGGGAACCAGTTTCCGATTTGCGCGAGTAAACGCGTATGGCGCGCACTTATTACCCGTAACCGAGACTCGTGTCGCGCCGGCGATAAATGCGGACGACAGGATAACGCGTTCCGATGAGTGCCGACAAGTGTCGCGCGCTCTCAGTGGTCGCAGGGCAACGTCACAACGTATCGTCATGTTTATGCTGCATGTGATAACATATTATAAATCCGGATTTATCTCTCTCTCTCTCTCTCTCTCTCTCTCTCTATATATATATATATATATATATATTAATATTCCTTGGCAACGAAATACAGATATCTAGTTCCTGGATAGATAAGCGAAAAAATGCACGTCAACGTCAGAATGTGTGAGTTTCGTGACATTTCTTCGAATTACATTTTTCGCTCGAAGTTAGTTTCCGAGTTTAGCGGCGTCGGAGTGCCTATATTTTCTCATGGATCACCTTGTATACACAATTTCAGTTGCCAACATCGTGGAATCGCGCGAGAGCGTGAGCCGATATAGGCATGTTTGCTAATGCATCGTCGATGTAGGTCGTCGTTAACGAGCGTTACGTCTGCGTTACGGGCGAAAACACGACGACGAGACTCCCAAAAGAGGAGAGACTCCAAAATAAAAATAAAAAAAAAAATAAAAAAAAAAAAAATGCTATGAAGTATGCGCGGAGACTCGTTATCTCGAAATGTCATCGCCTCGATTGTATTTGCCGAGACTGCTTATACAAATAAGAGAAGAGCTGCTTTCACGAAACTCCGGCGAAATCATTAAAAAATCGCGCTAATCACAAAACCGGAAAAAGTTAAATACTTCGCTGTGTAACACGCTGTATCATCACTGTAGCATTTTATTGGCCGAGAACAGATAATGGAAGGAAGATAGGCAACAACAACAACAAATTAAATCGCGAGGTGACAGAAAATATCTCTCGCAAATGCTCCATCGTATACGAAACTACATCGTGTTCGAGATTATGTGAAAATTTATTCTGTTGAAAAGTATAACACACACACACAAAAATACTTTCGTTGATTAAGTCAACTGAAACATCGTATGTTATTTCACGTGTGATACAATCTCGCGAATTGTGATTACGAAGTTTTCATACATTTTTTTTTTCGAACACGAATTTTTCATATGTATAATTTTTTTTCCGATTATTTTCGATGGAATGATATTCTCTTCTATACACCCAACAATATATTTCGCTACAATGAATATCCATCCGTTTTCCCGTATATTTATGCACATATCCCCTCTCTCGTATTTATATATTCAATATATTATTATTTTAGGGATTTTTAGAATTTCTGGAATTGTTTTTGTATTTTTGTCCAAATCTTGTGTTCCCATCGTCGAAACGTTGGCTGTCCTCCAATTTAACGTCTCGCTCCAGAGTTTTTCTTAGCCCAAACAATTTTTTATTCGGGAAAAAATGCTCGCGTGCTCGAATGTCGTATGTCTCGTATTGTGCACGCCGCCGCGACCGAAACGTGTGCGTGTGCGTGTGTGTCGGATTGAAACGAAAAAGAAATCGTGCAATGGAATTCGTGAGTGAGTTAATAACAACGATAAATCAATCACGTAGGAATAAACACGACTTGAAATAGATCGTGTTACGATAATGCCAAAACCGGACTTTAAAAGTCGCAAATCGTTCGCGACAACGAACCGACTGTTGATCTCCGCTCGCGTATTAATAACAAATGTGATACACATCTCTCTCAAATGCTTCGAAGCGCACACACTTACATATGTACTCGCGCACACGCGCGTTTAATAAAAAGACATAATATTTGCACGATGCAAAAAGCTTTTATTTACCATCACGGAAAGGTTTGTGGTGGATGTGCGTAGTTATAACTGAAAATGAAAACGTTGCCCAAATTGTTCGAAACAATTGGCCGTAGTTTTATCGGTTTTTCAACGTGCCAAAATAATTTGCAACGAAGTGACTAATTAACACACGGAAATAACATACGAACGTTTACCATTCGCATATAAACTGATACAATATGTGCTTCTCCGACGACATGGCGGAGGGATGGGGAGAAGAGAGATGTTTAGAATTCGTAACTGTGTGATTTTTCGCTAACTTAACTTGTTTTTTTGGTCGGACAAAACGCTAAGTTTTATTTTATTTCACCGTGACAATTTTAATAAAAATTTATTGTGATAGTGAAGTTATTCGTACATCCGATATATATTATAGTTTGTTGTAACGGCATCTCTCTGTCATATACCGACGCCATTTAATCTCTCGTTTATCTGAATATCGCTTCGCTTATTTGAGCACACCGTCATTTAACCAAAAAAGAGACCGTCATCTATTGCACATTTGTCAGTTTGTGCGTTTAAATCTTTTTTTTCCCCTCCGATCAATTTTCATCTTTGTTTCTTGATATACACGGCAATATATACGGAATATATAATATCTATATATTTTTTTACAAAGTGAGACTCTTGTGAGATTCTTATTTAACACAACATTGTGCGTATATGTGAGCGTCTTGGTTTTTAACGTTGAATCGCAGAACATATTTTCCATCATTGAAAAATACATGCAATCTTTTGTCTCTCTCTCTCTCTCTCTCTCTCTCTGTAAAATAGACATATCTTCTATAATCTCAATGATAAAGCAGCTGAGAACGAAATCGATACCGTAAACAAGAAATTAGCAATAAAAAGCATTGAATTTCACTGCGTACATTTCAGCCGACGACGGTAAAACACGACCGTGTTGGTTTAATATGTATCACGTGTATATTTCTTGTTTACTTCGGAAATGTATTTTTCCGTACTTCACGACGAAAAAACAATAAAAAAATATTTCATTCTAACTGCGCAGACTGAATTACAGAAAACCTGATTACCGCGAGATAAATTGGCAATTGTGTTCGAACGACTATTTTGGTCTCGAGACAAGTAGGTACGTCGCGATGCAATCGAATCTCGCCAAGTCCTTCGAGAGTAGATACTGGTAGAAAATTTAAAATTAAAGCCGCGTCACGGAGAGGCGCGGAAACGACGTTTTTCTTCGCAATCGATTTGTTTGGTCTAAAACTGATGCGCGCGCGCTCGTCAATGTGAATTGTCTTCGGTTTCGAAGTGACGCGCAAGAGAAGCGCGTCATTTTAGATTTGCGAAATAATGCATCACGCAGGTAACAGATGTTACTGCGCATTCTGTTCTGTTCTGTTTTTGCGAAGAAAAACACGTGCTTCGTTTAACTAATATCAGTACGTCGGACATACATGATCGTTCGTCGCGCACACACAACAAGTTACGAGCGCAATTTTTGCTGCCGCGCGTCGCTCGGTATATTCGGCTTAAATAAACAATGATTTTAATCATTAATTCAACTAATATTACCACCACGCCGTCGAGATGAGGAGAAATTCGTTGCTGAATCATGAGAAAGAGAGAAAAACGGACACGCACAAAAAATTCAACTCTTCGAGTCAAATCCGTTAAAACATTTTTTTTTTTTCACAGTAAGCAGTTTGTAAAAATCAAATATTTTTAATTATTTTGTATTTCACAGTTTAATTACACTCATAGTTATACTAAAAAATACTCGAGATACATCTGTGCTGATCTCTAGTCTCATTAAAACATTAAATCAAGTCTCAAAAGAGAGATAAATGCACAGCAGCGATGCGTATACAGTCGCATGTTAATTTCTATAAAGTTGTTGGGAAATTACCGAACCAGATAATTAAAGTGATATGATTATTTTGCCCGGTCAGAGAGATTGTTTCTCTCATCACGCTCGTTCCGCGAAAAAAAAGTCTTAGATTTTTTGCCGCAAAAATTTAACGCGCCCGGAATGTGAAATTTTAGACGAGTGAGTGGAAAATGTATGTGTTTAACGTGACGTAAATAGTTGAACGAAAAGCGTTACGCTTCGTGCAATTTCACGAGGACTTTGATAAAACTATAGCACATTCGCGTCACGAGACGCGCGCGTATCGAACATTTTTAAAAATCGCGGAAAATTATAAAATGTCCGCAAGGGCGTTAAGGGGAGAAGAGCTGTCGAACTGGGAAAGAGGGAATGGAGTTTTTTGAGAAAAGAAGAGTAAGCATGGAGGAATGGAGGAAAGAGAGAGAGAGAGTGGGGAATGGAGGATACAGAGAGTAATGGAGAAGGAAAAGGAGATGCAGAGAGAAGAGAGGTGAGAGAGGATAAGAGAATCCAAGTATAATGTGTGATATAAAATGATTAAGGGGGAAGGTGTGCCGGATTATTTAAAGAAAGGTTAAGGGGAAAGTAGGTGGAAAAGAATTGCAAGATTCAGACTGGGGAATAAAATGAAGGGGGGAAAGTATTAGAAGAAAGAAGAGGCAAAGAGCTGCAGAATGTGTGGGGTAAGGGAGGAAAGGTGGAAGCACGTATGAGAAGAATGTAGTTAGTGGGAGGCAACGGATAATTGAGAAGAAATGTGTGGAGTCGTTTTGGGGGAGAATGGGAAGGGAGAGGAATGGCTGTGCTAGGTAGAGTAGATAGACGAGCGGTTTAGAATATTAGTGCATAAGATATGATATTAGTATGTAAGATTAGTTTAAGTTAGAGTGTAAGGAAAATTGTTTTTGTGAAATTGTAACTCTAAGAGGATCAATAAAATTATTCTAATTCTATTCTATAAAGTTTCGCAATTAACCGGGAATAATGCTTCATGACTCTTCATGTCGATCTGTATCCTGTCGAAATACCGATAAAACTTCGATTTCGCAGATAATACACACACACTGTGCGACATTCGCGGTCGATACGCAACGCCGATAATTCCCGAATATAATAATTCATTTTTACGGCCCCGTGCGCACCGCGCACGCCAGCCATACCGAAACCGGGTCGACGTTATTCCTCCTATGCCGGCGATTTTTCTATCTCGAGATTCGTATCTCGCGGAATATCATAATTCGTGAAATAATGCGCGCATACCGCCGCGCACGGTTAAACTTTGCGCGAGGTAAACTCCCGAGCGAGCGAAACTCCTCATCTCCTCCTCCTCCTATCTGCCGTGTACACGGCAAATATTGTGCACATACCAGAATAGAAGTCAATAAAATTTTTGGCATAATTTATCTGATTTAATCGAAAGCGCCAATACAAGCGCTTATTCCATTTGAACAATATATATCGTCGATGAACTTCGAAAAATACTCGTAAGCCGCTAGTTTTTTAATCATACGATCACTGCTCACGTTAAGCAAAATTCGATGTGTCGAAAGCAACAGTATTTAATATTAAAGTTGCAATTCAAGTTGGGATATTTGTTCTGATGCACACATCTTCCTCGCGGGTGCGATTCGAGGGAAACAAGAGATTGTGATTATGTAATTACGCGCGTGTAACGAGAATTTAAAGTGTAATTCGACACGAGCGTGTAATTCACGTCAATTGCAGTAGGATGAGAGAGAGAGAGAGAGAGAGAGAGAGAGAGAGCGTGTATACGCAAAATAGGATAACTTGAAAATTTCCAATCGGAAAGCCAGAGGGGCTATGACTTACACAGATTGGTTAGTTAAAATTTATGGAATTGTGACGCCCGCGCGCGTGAGATTGGTGCAATCGTCGGCAATTATTATGCGTAATTACTTGGCACGATAAATGAGCCCGTTCATCAGCCCTGGTTATTCGGTGAAAAAGGACAAGTATAATTGTGACATCGCTGATTGCTCATTAATGCTTGAATAAACGTTAGAGAGACGTCAATCTACTTGCGTCAACAATTATATTACACGGGCTGCTTTTGCTTTAGCATTATGAAATATCTCTTCAGTTTGTACATTGCTGCTGCCGCTGCCGCCGCCGCGTTCACGCGCGCGCGCGCGAGATGTTTGCGCAGGATAAAGCCACTGGTGTGGCTAAAACGCTGGAAAATATATATATATAATATTAACACGAAAATTTACATGCAATTAACGCACGCTACATACATCGTTGCTTCAGCAGCTATGATATGTATGTATGTAACTAAAGCACTTTGTGTAATTGCAAATATTTATTTGCACCCTTGTACGGTATATTTCGCATGTCACACGGTTCGTGTTTCCTCTTTGCATAGAGCGCTCGAAAACGGACGAAGAGAAGAAAAGAGAGAGAGAGTGAGAGACTGAGAGGAAAGAACGGTTGCTCTGTGTGTCCGGCGATTCGTTATTTGTGTGTCAGGGGGGCCCTGTCGTGTGCGTAAAGAACCGACGCGTAACGTTTAACTCCTTGAAACCTGACGATATTTAATGAGACGTCAAGAATTTGATGCGAGTTTCGAAGGCAGTCGCGTATATAAGCGCGCGCACCGCGGCGGGTCTTATAAAGACAGCCTTTATATTTGAGACGCTCGGAAATTCAGTGAGCGTGTGGCAACGTCGGGAAGAGAGAGGATTCCTCTTTCTCTCCTGCGCGCTCCTTCCTTCGATTCCACGGTTGCGTCCTCTCTTCCTCCGCAAATCCACTAGTGTGGGTATAGGTATAGACATGTATACATTGTGTGCGCGCAGACATATAAACACGCACCGGCCACACGTAACAGCCCATCGTTCCCGTAGCCAAGTTTCTCTTCTCTTCGTTCTACCTTCAACCGCGCTACCACCTTGCACCCCATCCACCCGACGTGCTCTTTTATTTTATTATTCGACCCGACCTCGAGTTAGGCTGTACGCCGAGAGACGATTCTCCCTCTCCTCTGTCTTCTCTCTCTCAATCTCGGCATCGAATACGAGGATTTTCTCCTGCCGATGCTACTCGCCTCTTCTTATCTCTTCTCTCTCTTTCTTTCTCTCTCTCTTTCCGCTTCTGCTTTCTGCACTTCTTTCTTACTTCTTTGCAAAACTCGTTTACAATTGGTTTGTTTCGGTACGTTTTTTCGCATAGTTCTGAGATCGCTCCTCTTTTTTTTTTGCGTCGTTTTGTCATTCGTCATATGGTCACGGCCGCATCATCATCATCATCATCATCATTATTATTGACGCGTTAATTGCAAATTGTCGCATGAAGAGCGGAAGAAGAATTTGAATTATGCGCGGAATTTTGAAAGAAACGGAAATCGCGCGCGGAATTTTTATTACTTTCGGAAATCGTGTAGACGCTCGTGTTATATTCCCACAAAGATGGTTATACTCTTTTTCTCGTTAAACGATAAAGAGAGAGGATAATCATTTATCAGAAGCTTTAGCGCCTGTTAAATTCATGTACGGTCAGTCGAGGAATCCCGGAAGAAAATGGAAATCGCCGTTGGGAGCTTAAAGCCGTGGATGTTTGTGCGCCATTTACCCGCGAGACGATCATCCCGGGCAAAGTATATCAGCAAGTGAACGCAAGCGCCGGTGTTTCTTCTACAAGAACCGTTGTTTGTTGAACGATCAAAGGAAAAATAGTCTCATTTATAGAGGAAAAGCTTTAATGGAATATCAAACTCGCAACAACTCCGACTCGTCGGAGATCCCGAAAGAAACGAAAATCGACACATTCGAGACACACACCCCACGTCCTCGTGTAGTATTTCCCGCGATCGATTAGCGATATCGTCGCGTGAATGTTAACGTCATCCGAGAAGAGGGAAGAATCAAATTAACCAAACAACGATCGCGCGGGCGGAACACGGAGAATTTCGCTTCCTCCTACGTAAGTTTCAGCTAAACCGCGTAACACCGCGATGGATTCGTCGTCGTCGTCGTTGACCCACTTCGTGAAAATATACGTTTGCGTTTACATTTAGTCCCGGGAACAACAAAGTAACAAATTCAATCCAATTTATAGCTGCTCGTCACCAAAACCACATAGCAATTTCTGATATTTCGTGTGAAACGGATTTATTTATTTCGCATTTACATGATCGAAATTAAATGCTAGCTAAACGCATCAAAAGTGTTTGACGAATATCTCTCTCTGTGTAAACTTTTCTATAAATGTCGAAAAAAAAATTTTTTTTTAAACTTTTCTTATCCTACTTCTCGTTCTCTTTATTACGATATACATGTGTGATTCACCTTTTGCCGTTTCATTCTTAATAACACATCACCGCGCATTGAAGAAAACCTATTAGGCGGATAAGATTTTCAGCGATCCTATTGGGAAGCGAAGAGCAGCTGAAGAGTCCCAATAAAAGAGGGAGGAGGCTGCACATACACACACACACGCGCGCGCGCGCGAGTATCGCTCGAGTTCTCGGGGAAATTTACCTGCCGTACATTTGTCACGTTCCAAATTGCATTACGCGCTACGTTGGCTTTCTATATAAAACAGCCCTAAGAAGCCATCGACTTTGCTGTCATCGTTCAATCTGCCGTGTGGCGGGTACCGCTCTTTCCCCTCGTTCCGGAGATTCTCCCCCGTCTCACTCTCATCTCTTTCTCTTCGTTCCTTTTTGCCCTCTTCCTCGTCTCTCGCTTCTTCGACTTGTGTGCCGGTTCTCTCGCGCGCGCACAGATATGCGCACAAAAGTGTGTAACACTCTGTCTCGCGCTTTCTCGCCATATGGTTCGCGGCCTGGGCCCCGCCGTTCATTCATAATATACACATACACGCACACATGTGCGCACAGCTCTAAAAGTTTATAATACCCCTGGAACGCTCGGACAGTCCGTCGCAAAACGCCCTATTGTGGTCCGAGGAATTTTAGAAAAAATAAATCGTGAAGTGGGAAAGAAGCACTGCCGCGCTCGCGTTCGTGCTCTCGAAAGATGGCACGTTCTAACGCTCGTAAGTGCACGAAGTACCTAAATGCCGCAAGCGAAAACGAGAAAAGAGAGAGAGAGAGAGAGAGAAGGGGGGAGAAAGGGGCGAGGAGGAAGGAGACAGTGGAAAGAGCGATAAGAGGATTTGAAGCTAAACTTCACGCTTTTGACGTAAATGCTGCAGACGGTGTGCTAACACGCCGCGGCGTAAAAGCGTATGCATTTTTTACTCGCACGTTATTTCGACGCGCACGCGATGTCAATTTCTGAGTGCGCGCGGAGAGAATAAGATATTATTTTGTAAATGTTATTACAAAGAAATATTGTAACAAGCTCGTTATCGTCAGGCGCACGAAAGTTTACATATCGCAACGAGTCATAATAACGCGGGCGCGCAACGCACTTCAATTGATGCAAAAACCAATTTTTCTTTCAACCGTTATTCTCGCGGAATAACGTGGAAAATGTCGTTTCGAGATTAACGACTGGAAATGACTAAAACCTGCTCGTTTAGTTTAATTTGTGGAAGTCGCGCAAATTAATCAGTAACTAGTGTTTTATCCAATATCGGGATATTACGGCGAATACATGTACAAGTGCCTATAAATAAAACACTAATTTGCTTACTCGTGAAAATTGTAATGTAACAATTCGCACTGAGAAATTCATGACAAGAATAATTTATAAATATCGATCCAAAGCGAAAACGCTTTCAAACTCATATTTATAGAAAGGTATAAATTCCACAATTTTGTTCATTTTCTCACGCAATTAAAACCCTTTTTTGTTAAAGACTTAAAATCTAAATTCAATTTGTTCGATAGCGCGGCTGATTTTCTCGAATTTCAAATATCTTCGCAGCGCTGCTGTGCGTTCTATACCACCACACTTGAAACAATACAAAATACATTTCGACTTTTATTTCAATTTGTTCTTTTTGAAGGCTTTTCCGCTAGAAAAAAAAAAAAAAAAAAAACAAAAATTGTATTGTGTGTTTCGAGAAATGGTAGTGATGTGAATATCTAGTGAAAAATATGCATTACAAAAAAAATTGTTGCAGGTATTACATTTTTGCCCGAAGCTGCGCGAGCCGTTGTTGTCCGGAACATTTTTCATTTCCATATCAACGAGAATAATCCACGTAATAACGTTAAATCCCCCGTCTGTGTAGCAACCAAGGATCCACTTTAACGAGAGTCTCACAATTCTCCCTCGTTACGATTGATCCCCACGTAACTCCTCTCTCTTCCCCTATACGTAAAGATGCTTCGCGGGATAAGCGGAACTCGAAAAAAGAAAACAAGCACGTAACCGACGAAATTAAGTAAACATCCATTGTCCGCGCGATGACGCGCGATACGTGATCGATGGGAGCGCGGCTATAGAATCAGCGGACCCGGGGAGGTACGGGGTGAGAGAGCGGAGGTTTGTGAACACGGAAAAAATTCTTCCGTATCGTGGAAGCTAATGAGACCCGCACCGGCGCGATCGCGTCGATGAATGGCACATCGGTTTATTTTAGATTTCGACTCTGTCAGAGACGGTTCTGGCATCTCGCCGTTTGATCGTCCAATCGAGCGACCTGACCGAACGCTTTACTATCCAGATGCAGCAGATGAACGAACTGGCTACTAATCACAATAGAATCTTTTTCACTTGTATACACGGTGTTCCAAATTCAGCGCACGTTTCTCAGACGTTTATTCCGAAGAGAGAATCTGTTTAAGACACAAAATACTTTTCTCTTTACTACTGTGAATGTTAAAAATCCACACCGAATTAGAGAAACAAGAAGTTTTATCTGCATTTTACTTACTAAAGACTATCTCTCTCGTATATCTAGAATTTCGAAACTTGTCGGATGTTTCGAATTACACGAGTCCGGAATAAAAATTCAGCTCTTATCTTTCGACTTACACAAGTTTTCTAAAGAGAAGAAAATTTTGAAAAGATTTTCTTGCAAACAAATATATATATATGTGTAAATACACACACACATATAACTGTATTTTATCGTAAAATCTAATTGATATTTCGATTCATTTTCCAAAGTCGCCCGAATCGACCTAAAATCTGTACACGGACGAAAGAAATGCGAAAGATTTGAAACATCCTGTACGAAACGCATCCTGTACGAACGCATCCATACACATGATCCGAGCGTTTACCTGCACGCGTTGCAGGCCTCGGCTGGCCTTCAATGCTTTCTTCCTTTCCCCATTTTTACCAGGTAAACGTGGAAGTACGCGACTCACAAAAACGTTCTCGCACAACCACGTGTATATGTATGATATATATTATATATATATATATATGTACATATGTGTATATATGTATACACATATATATGTACGTACATATACGCGCAGCTTTGTGCGCTGGACCGCTGACAGGAAGAGCCCGGGCGTGACGACATAATTTTCGTCGTCTTCCTTACTTCCTCCTACGCCATACCTACAGCCGCGTTTTGCGCAAATAAGAAAAACCAAAACAACAAATCGCGATAATAACGAAACAAGATATTGCATATACATAACGCGCCGCGCACAAAATAAAACATCTCGTTGGAAAAACGCGCCTGCAAGATTTTCGCGCGAAATATGCGCGATGATACGTTCCTTTTCGTCACTCTCTTTTTCTTTCTTTCTTTCGTCGTCTTGGCGAGCGCACACGCGTGCGATTTTATCGCGCGTGTAAAAATAGGCGCTCTTCTTCTCTCGCGCCATTCATTACAATTCAACGCATTCATTACAACTGACAATCTCGTAGTTCTAATTTGTCGCTCGTGCATCTCGAGAGAATCGAAAGCAGCTGAGTGAGAAGATATATATATATATATATATATATATATAGAGAGAGAGAGAGAGAGAGATAGAGAGACAGACAGACTCCCGTGCAACACACGAGCTTGTTACAACATTTCTTTGTAATAACATTTACGTCCTCGCGCGCGAATACACATCACAATCGTCGCCTTCCTCCTCCTTTTTCTCCTTTGGACGAGAGTTTCTTCATTTCCCAGAGATTCTCCGGGTGACGAATGAGCTGCGATGCATCACCGAGTAACTTCTTCTTCTTCTTTTTTTTCTTTTCTTCTCTCTTTCTCGGCGGTATGTTTATTCGTTACTTTGAAACTCGCTTTAACGAAGCCAGGTCGATCGGGTGACATTTATCAAGACGTGATTTCAGGCTGCATTTTTAACGAGCCGGCCGCGCGCGAACGTTGATGGATGGATTATCGTATTGATTCGCGTGAATTAGACGGAAATAATGTAACGTTATCGGGATACGGTGGTGCCACCGCCGGGGGACGGATTCTCTGCCATGCAGCTAGTTATTATGCATAAGGGAACGTCGGGTGCGCGGGGACCGTCTCTTGCCCTTGTGAGATACGGCCACGCTAATGAGCATATAATGCGCATAGAATTGTAATTGGTCGTGTGTGCTGGTGACGAGTGTTTCGCCATGCTCGCCGAGAATCGTGATCCGCTGTGTATTTTTACACGCGCGCTTTTTTTTTCAATTAACGCGCAGAATGGAAATTGATTTTTACTTTTTGATTTACTAGGACGCACTACGTGCGTGGTAAAAGCATCAGAGATCTCTCTCTGAATGCGAAACAGATATGGTAGACGCGTCGCGAGATCATCTCGATTGGCTGATACCTTGAAACGAATCTAATTTCTCACGCGATAACTCACGTGAAAAAAAAATCGAACGTATAGTATATATCCTTTCCGATATTCTTCGAAATAATAGTTTTTTTTTTTTTTTTCAGTGTGTTACGCGGATAGATTTATTTCTTCGTGTTAGTTTTGAGAATGAGAAGAGAAAAGGTATTCTCCGGACGGTGCAAGAAGAAATGGAAATCGTAAAGTATATTCGCGTTCCGCTTACAAGTGAAAAGTCCGATGACCTTATGTCTTGCTAGAATGCGGAGTCCATTTGGAGCGTCGTACCGTTGCGGCCAGAGGACGACGGGAGGCAAATCCTCTCACCGCTGTCCTCCTTCGTCACCAGTGGTTCTCTCTTTCTCTCTTCTCTTCTAGCTTTTACGGTAGAAAATCTTCTCGGCGATGTCTTTGACATTTACGCGATTACGCGTTCGTTTCTCTTCGCCGTTACTCGTTCGCGTGATGACGTTCGTTTCTACTCGTTTGTCGTCGCGTTCTCACGAATTTTCATAGATCTCAAATTACAAAGAGAGAGTGAGAAAGAGAGAGAAAGAGAGAGAGAGAGTGAATGAAGGTGAGTAGAATGCTCGTGTACAATGCGACGATTAAAGCAAAGCGTATACGTACATATGTATGTACAAAGGGGCGCCGTCTTGCGACAGGAAACAGTTACACGTCAAAGAGACGATTAAAAATGTATTAAGCCAGAAGGTACCGCTCGTGTACCGAGTAAACGTATGTGGTAATGTACGTCAGATTTCCCTTGTGTACTCTCTCTTCTCTTTTACAGGACTATGTGCAGCAGAGAAAAGTAAAATTAAAATACAATAATGGTAATAAAAAAAAACTTTGTATGAAAGATTTCTCCAATCTTTGTAGGTTACTCTTCTCTCTCTCTCTCTAAAAGTGTTTTAGAAAAGAAATTAGATTTTATTCTCGTTTTATAACAACTTGTTTTCAAAATTTAAATGTTTTTTTTTTCTCGAAATAAAAGTACATATTTCTCGCAATAGAAACATCACACTGATGCTCGGTGAGTCTTGATAGAAATTTTACAGTAGATCTCAAAAACTACACGGTTAAGAGTATTCATAAATCCACGTTGAAAAAATTCCGAGACACCCCGTATATATGTACATACTTGGTCAAGAAAATGTGCACGTACTTAATCCCATTTACCATAATCGCATTCGCGTTGCACACGCAGCGCGCGCACTTTCTCATGAGCAGAAGTGAACCGCGAAAAAACGAGTCGGCCAATCGTACGAATTAATTCTCGCGGACACGCCGCAATTACATACGAGAGAGATGCACCACCACGTCGGTCGTAGAAAGTGAGGCAGATGCGCACAAACGTTCGGGCGGCGGTAGCATGGTATATGTTTTTCGGCGAGCATACGCGCGTCTTGTCTAAAGTATCGTCTCGACTTTTCCTTCCGATGTTGTTACACGCACAGCGTCGCGAAGCGTAGCGAAGGAGTTTCGCGGCACGCTTTGCCGCATGCCGAAGCGTAGCGAACTAATAGTCCGCGTTACGTGCCCTGTAGTCCCTGTAAGAAACTAATCCTTCCGCATATCCCGGCGAACGTCGTCGGGAAGAGAAGACGACCTGTGTGCAAGTTGACCTCGAGATCTGTCGATTGTCGATACCGCGATTCGCCTCGCGTTCTCCTCTCGCGGTGACGTGCGCCACGTTTGATTTTTTTTTTTTTAGGGGGAATACATGGCACGGAATATTTTCTGTATATTAATTGCCCGTTAGAGTTCTTGTCGTTTCCTGTACACGCGTATTTTGATGGACGTTTCGTTTTGCTACATAATAAGTCGATAAGAGAAGAAGAGAGCAACAGTGGAGAGGTAGTTGATTAATTGACGTTGATAGTAGGAACAAGTTGGTGAAGCTATTAGGAATAACCAGTTCCGTCGATGTTCTTCTGATGTTATCACAAATGAGAGAATCGATTTCAAATTTCCCCAATATATATATGCACGTATGTGTATATATATATATACATATACGTATAATATATACATATATCTTTCTTCCTCTCATCTCTCTATTTTATTCCGTACATTCTCTGAAGAAAACAAATTGGAGAAGAAAATTGTAGAATATAATTTTCCACAATCAGAGGTGGAGAATATTATATTTGTGTCTTTGTAGGAGAGGGCAAATTTTTTTTACACACTCCGTACGTATATAAGCGTGACTAACGTAAAGTTCTAAAACTGTCACATGCTACGCCGTTGTCATCGGCAAAACATCTGCCGTACTGTGTGTAATACGAGCAGTGAGACTACTACCATAAATATAGACTCTGTCCCGCATGACTAATTACTTTAATAAATATTTTCTGTACGCGCGCTAATTTGCATTGAGATGGGTTTAATTAGAGCATATTTTTCAGTCGCATACATAGATACGTTAACGTTTGCGTATTTTGCGCGAGCACGTGTACAGAGAGAGAGAAAGATGTTGTGTATAGAAGACATTAAATTAAGATGAATAGTACAGTTTTCAGAGATGTCAATAAATTTCGGATTAATGAACAATTAATTAACGCTTTAAACAGATTTACGGATGAGGCATTTTCGGATGATGATCAAATGAGAGATAAACGAAATTTCCGGTTTTCCAATTAGTTGCGCAAATAAGCGCATTTATCTTTGTAAAAATTTATCATGCTCGCTGTACTATTATTAAAAATGTTTTTAAAAGAAAAAATTTTATTACACGTTTTTTAATCTCTATTTGAAAAAAAAGTTAATTATTTACGATATTTTTCCGCTAGCTTTAACGTCAAAGTGCATTTCTATGATTTTAATGTAATTCGTAACGTTATTTAAACTTTAGAGAATTAATTTAATTTTGCCGCTTTAATTTTGAGAATTAATTTAACCGATAAGCACGGGAGCGTGTTGTCTGTGCTAAGCTTTTTGAAAGTAGGAAGTGGCAGCGTGTTTAATAATTAACGGAATCGGGAGAGGTTTCACCTGCGGGCCACTTCATCGTCGAGTCTCGGGGGGTTCTCTTCACCTTCTCTACTCGAGTAATGCTCCCCGTGAGACACCGGCATAAAGGTGGATAGTCCCGCCTTAGTGCTTTTAATAATTAATACGGAGCGCATGGGCTCGGACTACTTATCAAACACGTTAGAACTCGACCTAGTTATGTAGTTCACATATTTTAAAATCTTAGGTCAGGCGTGTGAATTTATGATCCTGACGCCGCCGCCGCCACCGCCGCTTATTGTTATAGATTGAAACGTTTTCCCGCGCGCGTGATCGATGGGATACGATCCCGGCGAATCGAAACATCTCGCTTTCAATTGCAGAAATACTGAAAATTCAATCTATTTTTTATGTGATTTTAATTTCTGTATTTTTATTTTGAACAAAAAAAAGAAGAAATTCCCGCTTTTGATTGAACGGTTTAAAAATTAATTTTGCTCGGCCAAAACGAAAATCAGAGAAAACCGCTCCTTCCAAACTCTTCCTTGTTCGATTTTTTTTTTTTTTTTTTTATCAGCGATGTCAAATTGATTAAACGTGTCAAATATTTCGTTGTGACGAGACTTTTATTTATACAGCAAGTGTACATATGAACTTCAAGAGAGATCCTTCTATATCCCTCAGACTGAAAAGACATGTTTTATAGCGTAGCTTATTTTACTCGAGGATATCGCATGCGGAGCTAGTCAGGATCAAAGAGGGTTGCTCGCGCAAAACTCCTCCTCGTAAGAATAGATTACCGTCCTTTTCTCACAGGGGAAGAAATGAGGGGGCTAATAAGGGGATAACTAGACGTCATGCGAGTCGAGCCCTGCACTCAACGATCATATCGGCGGAAAATGTTGCGCACACCTTCTCGGAGAGAGTTCAAAGAAAGAACTTAATTTAAAGACCAACACGATAGTAATAAAAACTTCTCTACCAAAAAAATTCGACAAACAAACGTCGTGTCACGAACCCGATGAAAGAAAAAGACCAAGTATTACGGTCTCAAAATTAAGCGTCGACAATCATCGCGGCGCGTCCGTGTCTTTCTTTTGATGTCGAGCAAATTAGTTCGCTCCGAGTGTGTCGAACCCAACTTTTCCCTTCGAACGCGATAGTCGTCGGTGCTTAACGGAAATTGGAAAAGTTGACACCTGTAGGTTTTCGGGGGAGGAAGCGTCAGCTCCCCATTGACGTGTCGCGCAATAGGTCGATGCATCTCGAAGGAAGCTGCGCTAGTAAAGGAGGGATAATCTCATGTGAAAGCAAACGCGAAAAAGAGAGAGAGAGAGAGAAAGAATCTTTCTCATGAAGTTACTGACCACGCGGACTAAATTCTCGCGTGACTTGGCCTCGACGACGATGAAGTGTGTGCGATACATAATATACGCGACCGTCGCCGCGTGACACATTAATATATATATATATATACGCGTGCGCGATACGCAATCACGCGATAGCCGTAACAAAAAGGTGACAAACCTATAGAGGAATGCGCGGCGGCGAGTTATCTCCGACGAGATATAATAATTGAAGCCGGTTATCGCGCGACACGCATCAGTCTTTTTCACACGAGAACCGAGCGACAAAGTAAATAACAAGCAAACAAATCACATAATGTGTACGAGATGTCTTCGAGAGATTTCAATCTCTATATTTCTCGGTCTCTTTTCTCTTTTTTTAACTCACTTGCAAATAATATATTTATAATCGAGCCGCGTTGAAATAAAAAAAAAAAAGGGCGCTATTGGCAAAGTTTCGTTTCGCAAAATGAAGTTTCGACACCTCGAACAACTTTAGCTTTCTCTCTCTCTCGCGTTCTTCTCACCTATTTTTATGGTAAATCGTCGGAACTCTTTTTCAAACTAATCCAAAACTCTCGAAAACTCGACTTCGGGAATAAGAACTGGACTTGTATTGATTATATCGGATTTGCAAAAGTGGCGGAGCTATACCACCCGAGAGAGAGAGCGATCGCATTTCACTTAACGGCGCCGATATTCTCGTAAAGATCCGGATTACATCCTGAGCTCTCGATTTTTTGTTCAACGATCTCACTCTTATCAATCATCAGAGCCAATCGATAGAGACCAAGGCGGAAAAGAAATGACAATACGAACTTACACACACAGATCTGTGAAATTCGTTGATTGTGAAAATATTTTTCTCAAAGCGCGACGTCGATGCACACTTTTTTTTTTTTTTTTTTTTAAGGACAAAAAGCGAAAATTTCAGCGAGACCGAAATTCGAGTTTGTGTGAACGTTTTTTGGATCTTTTTCCAGTTTGCAAATAAGCGCTTTAACGCAGAGCTCGCTTTGGGATCGTGCAAGCGATACCAATCGCTATTCACCGTAATATTTTGCTTGTTACAACGACAAGAGCCAGTATTCGTCGATAGTCACGGCAAACATATTTGAAAATTGTTTTGCCGAAATTAATATGCGTCGAACAAATATTTCTCTCTCCGAACATTTTTCGTTTTCTTTTCCTTTGCGCGCGCCGCGCGTTCTGATCCGCGCGCGATGATAAATAGGTGTACCGCGTGTTTTACAGATTGTGGAAAATATTTTTACATGAACCCACAATCGCGCGCGTTATCTCACACTGTTTTACTAATATTTTTTGTTAAGTTTTTTTTCGATTTTGAAAAAATTGAGCGCGCGATCATCTTTTTTTTAACGAAGAAACGAACGAGCGAAGAGAAAATATTGAAGGAACAATATGTAGTGCAATCAATAAGAAAGTGATAGAATTGAGATTTTAGAATTCTTGTGTATGTGTGTGTGTGTGTGAAAAAAGTAGAGAATTTCAAGACAGAGATTCTTGGAAAAATTACGAGAATAGTCATGCGCGCGCCAATCACAGATGTAAACACTTCCGCCGAGTCTCTTCGTGCGCCCTATTTGCTCGCGTTCCACACCCACACTCTGCCTTTTTGCTATCCGCTTATAGTAGTTAGTCACGAATAGCTGCTTTTACCTAGATATTATATCATACGGAAGCATGTGAACGAACGCGGCTGTCTAACGTGCGGCGCAATCGTATAATTAATTAAACTAAGTCAAGGAAACATCAAGTTACTTAAGCTTTCTATGTTAACTAACAACTTGTGTGTCAGCGTGCGTCTTAATACGTAAATGTCTCATAGATCGAGGCTTTTGTTATCTTTTGATTTTTTTTTTGTAAGATATCCTTTCCCGTCGCGCTTTCTCAAAGTTTTGGGAAAACTATGAGGTTTCGAGTTAATAATTCGAAGAATAAAGTTTCGCCGTTTCTAAACGCGCAAGAAAACTCGACCAAGAGAACTACGTTTTCATACTTCTTGTGTACACACAAGGAGAAGTATTGAAAATCATGGTACAAGCAAAGAGATTTTGTACTATATAGTATATGTACGCGCAGTCGAAAATTTAATCAAGTAATAAGAGATACGCGAAACATGTGGATGAGTCAGTTCACGATGAAGACAGAGAAGTGATCATCGATCATCTCTTTCCGGCCGTCGTCGTCCGATATCTCGTTTCCACGAGCGAAACTTAATAACGGAGACATACACGTTGCAGTTCTTACGAGACCAGAGAAGACCGGGAAGACCCCCGGTGATATCGCATCGACTGGTCATGCGATACGTGATATATTACAAGTATCATCAACATTCTAAGGCAAGACGTCTTCTTCTTTCTAACAGAGGAAGGCTAAGCCTTTCCTCCCCGGATGATATCGCCGCGATATACATGACGATCGGGTTGCTCGCGACTGAAGTGACATTGTTTAGGATGTGTGTGATCATTTCAAACACGAAGTCAAGGATGATCGAAGTAGAACATGGAAATTATTTTTACTCAATCACGGATGAGAGCGACATGCATTTAGGGAACGAACGTAATTTTCAACTTAAATTTGAGAGATCAATACGAGTTTATGTGCGCATATATTTTTAAACGTGTATTAACACACGTGGAAATTCGAACTAAATTCAATTAAAAAATTGACCTGAGATGCTCGGTTTGTATCTCATATGTGTAAAATATCCAATTCACTTTTATGTAATTTAAAAAAAAATCCATTGCGAGAAAGAAACGTCGAAGCCACAGAAGTCGAACTCGGAGATATCTCCCGCATTCGATTCAGACTTTCAGACGCCTTTTCAATTCGGCCACCGAAGGCACTAGACACACATCTCTCGCGATGTTTAAACATGACTCGAAACCCAAGAGATAACAGACAATTTTTCCGACTTGCGTAAATTATAAAAATTATTGGATGAATTTAGAATTTAATTAGAATTTTCGTATTTACACGTTTGAAATATGTGCACGTGTATCTGACTTATATTCACTTTAAATTGGACGTTATCACGAGCTTTGACAATATTTCTCGAGAGATAACTTTATGCACATTTAACGCAAAACTTGAATTATCTATAAATTCCGTAAATATCCCGAAACAAAAAATATTTTATTCGCTGTCACATCTTTCACGACCGATCAAAACTGTTCTGGTTTTGAGATCTCATAAAAATCTCAACTCGTACGTATATATCCGTGGATTATAATCGCGATCTGATCGCGGTAACATCGCGAGCAACGACATAACTCCGTGACAAGATCAATCTGACTACAAGGAGTCGATATTGTGATTCATAGGCGGTCGCGGAAATATTTCGTGATATTTCGTAGACAAGAAGGAAACTTCTTTCACGTCAGCATCAAGTATAAAGCAACGAAATGTAAATGTATGCTTTCAGCGTTGGACAACATGTCACGATGGAATGCGCGTATTCTCTCCCGGTAGGATAAAAAACGACTATATGCACAGCTAACCCTCGAGAGAAAAAGAGAGAAAGAGAGAGAAGCGATTTGTCTCTTTTTCAGCGAATATTTTAGGGTTTGTCGCACCGTACTTTAAGATATTCCTTGCGTGTTACCCTCACGTGCAACCTGATTTTCAAATATTGCCCCGCTATCGAGGATCAATCGCGAGCAGAGGCGGAATAAAAGAGTTTGATATCTTACGCGAGAAATGTTATACGCGACACACAATGTGTATTAATGAGTATACTTTTTTTTTTTTTTTTTTTTTTTTTTTTGATCGCGTGTTTCGCACACACATCTGTGTTTTGAATTTTGTGTATGTTTAAACGCGCTACACACGCAGCAAATATAAACACAAATTAAACACAATGTGTTGTAACACTCGTATTCAAACTCTCATTCATAAAAGATTCATACGCGGGAAAAAAAAAGGTTTGCTGCTATAACGGATAGCAAAAACCTCTACTGAATTTTTTGTTTCATCAAACAAACACACGTTTCGTTGAAACAAAAAATTCAATAAACTTTGCAAATTTTTCTTGCCAAGGGGTCATGTAAATAACTTGTGCAATTAATCTTTCTTGTAGCGAATCTTTCTTCTTCTTTTTTAAATAGAAAAAAAACCCAACGACGCAAAGTTCTCGTAATATCGAGAGATACGTTTCTGCTATCCTCGGCCGTAGTTTGTGAAAATTATGAACTTCGTGACACGGAATCGTTGAGATCGGAAGGGAGCGTTATAGACTGATACACGTTTGCGATTCACATGTCACGATAATAGTCTGTCTGAATTAACCATTAGATCGAACGTCAACCAAGTAGAAGGAGAACGGGGTGAGAGAAGGTCCCTCGACTCTGGCGATGCAGTTGTGCTGAGACTAACATGCAAAGCTTATCGCCCGGGAGAAAGAGCTTCAATTATAAAACATTCACTCGGTCCGATAAAATATTCGTCGCAACGATAACTCTTTCGACAATCATTCTGTTCTTTTTTTGGTTTTTTTTTTAATAACGTTCATTCAACATCTCGATCTTGTCGCACATTCGACATTATTATTAAAAACAATCCGCGTGCAATGAAAAAGTAGTTCTCATCGAGGTTTCTTTCGTGTGTTTGAGAAACAACGAGACTTTGTTCTTTAGAATTTAATATTCTATTTTCGATTCGCGCTGCATATCGGCTGTTGCCTCACACGCATGTTTAATCGCGCCCGCCTCTGGCGTATCAAATCATCCTAGCACTTTCATTTCACAGACGTGCCGCGACTTATCATCAGCCGTGATTTGGCGGTTAGTTGGTTTAATTTGGCAAACACGCGGCCGAAGCTCGTTGGTCGGTTGGTTTGAGCGCGCATCTGTGTCCTTTTCCCCGTTTGTCCTGGATCCGTCGAATCGCGTGATCGCGCATCCGCCGCCCGCCGTCGCCGCCTCCGGTGCGCCAACACACAAACCCCGTGGGCTATTTGCTCGATGGGAGTTGATTAAACCGAAATCAATGCAGCTAATAATAGATAGTTTGTTAAGGGTCAAATGCGTTTGTGCGACCGAGTGGATAATTTTTACCTCCATTTGGCGCGCTGTTGGTCTTGCCGACCGCTCTGCCCGTTCGCATCAAACAAACGCAATGGCTAATTTCAGACACTTCGCGGATTACGCGTTTAGAGAACAAATGTTTGTAATGGCGCTTTGTCACGATACGCGCTCGAATCTTGAAAAAAAAAAAGAAAGAATCTTTCCTTGATAATTCTGACCCCACACGCACGGAGATTTTCAAATTTCCCGGCAAAACAATAACATTATATTGAAAAAGTCCAACGGTCCAGCGAAATAAATACGTCAAAATTACGTCTCCGAAAGATAATTTAATGTAAAAGATAGGTAGGTTAGAATATTGAGAAGAGAAGAGTTATAATTACAAATTATTTTATAACTAATTATGTAATTACTTTATATCTCGAAAAAAGAAGAATAAATAGAAAACGCGAAAACAGGAGAGGAGCATAGACGATTAATTCGAAAAAATGTCAAATTACTCGAAATAAAACGAAGCCTCATATAAAAACTTTCTGTACTACATTTTGTACTTACTATATAGTACACACATGTATATACATATACTATATACAACTATCTACTATATATATATATACACACTATATGTATATATAGTAGACAGGGGCGATATCGTTTTATAAGTCTTCCTTCGTTTATCTAAGGTATCCCAGAAATTTATATCCGCCAATGTGAATCGTTTTGCGATCAATTATCCGGCGGGCAAATTATTTGGTTGCGCAGCGCAGCAACCGAGTATCGAACTTAATTACCTTAATAACAATAAATAGTAGTATTTATGAATAAACTCAATTATGCTGTTCGCGCACGCGCGAACTTGCGCGCGTTTGTATGTTTCTGCGGGCTAATAATAACACGCAAATTAATGATGCGTATAACGAGTGTATATATATATATATATATATATATTGTACAATTGCGGGCGGGCAAATGTTTTTTACTTTTATCATGTTTATACGATTAATTGATGCACGATGAAATGTTATCGAAATCCTCGTAACGTAAACATCGACTTGATGCGGTATAATGTCCTCCCCGCACTGCGTTGGTAATGCAACACCGAAATTTTATTAACGTATAGCGGTTTGCGCTCTTCACGCTCCGTAACAAAAAAATTCAAACCCGCGGAGATTGCGGATAATCATATTATAAATTCGATGTAAAATATATATATAGAAACAAGACACAGGGGAGAACGACGAGGCACGTGCACAAGACTCCTTCCGAAGAAATATAAAAGCCTCTCGAATGGCCGATAGTTACAATGTAATTGCTATCAAAAACTCGCATAAAAAAATTTAAATTTATGAACGTATACAAATGAATACCTCACGTGGAATAAAATAGCCGATGTTACGAGCCAAAGATAGAATCAGTATATAGTTATACTTATTATATGCCTACATCACTTTGTGGGATGTATCTCTCGAATATTTTTTCCAACGTCGAGGGATGCCGTCAATTCGTTTCGAATTTTCTCAATTTCTCGTGATCGCGTCGGTTGATCAAGTGAAAAACGATAGAGAAGAACGGAGCAATGAACGCTCACTTAAAAAAATTTATTAATATCTTTATGTTAAATAAATTTTTCATCGAATGCATCTTTTTTTTCGTATTTGTTTTTATCGGTACTTCCCGTCGTCGATTGATTTTATATTGAAAACGCGTAGAACGTGTTAAAATTCTTCCAATTTTCGCGTGCGATATCGCAAACTTGGTAATTATGTTCGATAAAACAAAGAAGAATCGGGAAAAAAAAGATCAAGAAAGACATTCTGATATCAAATATTAACATCGCGATGTCATTCCGACTCGAAAGGCTGAGCGATAAGCGAACGATCACTTCCGGAGTGTTAAATATCAATAACCTCCGCGTCGCTTCTTTCCTATTGCACTCCTCAGAGATAGTCGCAAGCTTTTCTCATCGCGATCCGATTTCCCCTCTTCTAAATAATAAAGTCTAGACAATTTTATGTCGCGGCTTCTCTCGCCGAATAACTCTCGTGGCGAGAATAAAATTGCTCGTTTACGATAATCCGCTTCCCTTCTTCGCAACGCGAGAAATCGTTTCTCCGATCTTCTTCTCGGAGCCGGGATCCTTCGTCTCCTCACGATCGTCTTTCCGAGAAACAAACGATTCGTTATTCTTCTGAATGAAACACGAGAAGAATTTACGGTTTTGTGCGACGACAGAAGCCGATAAAAGCCTGCCCAGTTGGTTGGTATAGGAATGAAAAGAGGGCGGGAATGGTAGGCTTTTAAGTAGGTGCCTTTTTCGACGAAGTGTTTAGCGCGAGGACCGAATAGGACCATATAGACCCGTGAGCGAGTCGGTCGATGGACGACCGTGCGCATACACAAGGTGTATCCCCGCCGGGTATACATATATGTGTATATATATATATATATATATATATACACGTTCTCCGGCCTCGGCAAGAGACCTTTGTGTGCGATATTAAATAAAGCGGTGAGACATAATACATATATTAGGCATATAAAAAGAGAACAAATTTGTTTTGAATTTTATAAATGTATATCTCTAGGAAATAAATACAAATCAGCAATAAACTGCGCGGATTAAATTTGAGCTAAGATATCCCGCTCATTAGGAAAGAACGCGAGGGCACTCAGCGGATCTCAATTACAAGAATTTCAAAGATCAATACATTACTTTTTATCTAATGTTTTACTTTATATAAAATTTGTCTGAAATAATTTAGCGTTACGCACATATGAATAAAAAAAAAAGATGCATTTGATAAAATAAATATCTCATTGTCAGATAATTTCAATTGTTTAAACGTCCGTAGTAACTAATCGACAGAACTCTCAACAAATTGATATAAGAGAGTCAGAACTATGCGAGAACTGTAATAGATTGTCAGAACTCTTCTTAGAAAATGTACAGCGTCTCACATTTTTTACATAGATACTTCATTGTCAGACAATTTGCACTTGTAGTGCAAATGTAACCGAAAGTGGAATTGCGTACTTTCTCTCTCTCTCTCTCTCTCTCTCTACGATTAGAAACTTCGGCGTTAAATATCGTGGGGAATAGAGTGAAAAAGGGCAGCTTTTCGTTCCAACCGGTTGAAGATGAAGAAAGGTATATTAACTTTCTGTTTAAATAAATATAAAGAAGACTTTTCTCCACGGTTGTGTACGTTAGCATTGCGAACGATAAACGCAGACAAATTTATTGAACGAGATTCGACCTTTTGGTCTCACCTTTTCTCTCTTTCTCTCTCTCACTCACTCTCAGGATTCGCAATGTGCGAAAGTTAATCGCGGAACTTTCGTTAAATAAGTTCCGAAACGTCTTTGAATATCTGCCGTGCACTTTGAAACATTTTTATTTTCGCTCCCGCGAGTTGCAGTATCGCGCACCGCTTCCACACGGAAGTGGACGTAATTCCGAAGTTTAAAATTCGGAAAGTGGCATCTCGCATTTCTTACTTCTCTCTTTCCCAGCCGTGAATTCTCTCCGCGTCGTAAATATGAACTTTATACTTTATATTTTTGCGCGCGCGCGCGACAAAAAAAATGTTAACGGATTAAGTAAACGTATTCGCGAACATATTAAATGTTCTCCAACTCTCTCTCGATCCTGTAATATATAGGAATCGTTAATTACACGGCTCGCGTGTGCGATATATCTACAAAGATATTATCTGTGTTGTTTTTAAAAATACAGTTCGAGAGAAATAAAATTGTATCCCGAAGGAGAACAACAATAATATTCAACGATATTAAGAACAAACAATCGAGTTGTATTAATTAAATTTCAACAGTATTTTTAAGTCTTGAAAAACTCGACTTTCGCGCAGAGTGAAAGCGCGTCCCGTGGTTTGCTTAAGACTTCGTATATATGCCGTTTACTTGCGAGGAAACTTCGACTTTTTTTTTTTTTTGTAATAAGCGGAATCTACGGGACGATGACAAAGTTGAAACTCGGCCGGATATGTGTGGTGGCCTCACACGTAGCCGCGGTAACGCACGAGACATATTTCATGCGTGGAAAAGTTGCCGAGGCCTGGACCGTCGCGTCATGTCGTTAAACCAAAAACAACTGGTATTTAATGCCCATCTTCGGACTGTAGATAAACGCGTAATGACATTTGCCGGCAAGTTATAATGACTTTTACTACGTTACGAGCGCTCGCATCAACGTGTCACGTATACACACACGCACACACTTTAGGCGGAGGTAAACTTTTATGATTATATTGAAAACCTCTCTAGTGATTCTACTTCCACTTATCGTTTATACCCCTCTTGAGGGTTTCGCCCGTACTCTCGGCGTCTTATTTTTCTGTCGCGTGCAAGAAGATATCGCTAACAACCAGATTTTGCCTCGTGGGATTATTTACAATTAAGCGATTATATCTTTTATGAATTTCAAGCGCCTTGCAGGATAATAGAAAAACAAAATGAAAATAGATAGCATTTGATAGAAAGAAAGTTGACGTGTGTGTTTCAACGTATGCACGTACAGATAGATGATGCTTGTTAAAACGAATTAATTCGCTCGAATGGATTATTCGAATGTTAATGAACGAAGTGTGTAATTAATTATTCGGATTATTCGTCAAACCTAAATCTTAAATGAAACAAATTGGCAAGAATCAGACGGAATGGTGTTGAATTTTTAGTCGCAGATTATAAATACCGAATCGGGACAAAATGTAAAAGCAGACGATCCAAAGGCTGCGCGAAAAAGAGGGCGTGTCGTCGAAAACCGGGACATTGGTCCTTAATTAAAACTTACTGCGGCCAAGTCGCGATTTTATTCATTAGAAGTTTATACATTCTGAATTTTTATTCTACATTTATTTTACATTTAATTGCTTTGAGAATTGATGTTACAAGTCCAACAAGATAAATCGGTGTTTTTTTTGTTTTACGTCGTTTGCAATTGGTACGCTACTTACGCACATTTAATCCGTGTTACAAATTTCATCTGTCGTAAATACAAAAGGCACCAACTTCCTCGAGATCTCTCGAGAGTAAGTGCAGGAAGCGAAACAATAAGTGGAATCCGTTATAATTGCAATATAGATGAAGCAACTGTCTATATAATCCAGATTAACAATTTGCGCCAACTTTCATTACGTCGCAAGTATCATACATGGAAAAATAATAAGTGAATATTACTTGTATCAATATATAATAAATTTATATATCCGCAAATATATCATAAAATTTTTATATTTAATTTATTCAAAATCCTATTAATCTCAATAGTTCACTTGAAAGAAAAATTCAAAAATAAACTGAGTAATTATTTGTTTTAATAATAGAATAATATTTTTTTGTGTATATGTTTATTTATCTTTACAGTATTTAGCCGGTATGTTTATTTATCTGTACAGTATTTAGCCGGAACACACGCATACACACAGGGTGTGTGAGTGAGAGAGAGAGAGAAAAAGCTCTATTTCACTTGCAATTATTGTATTAACCCAGTTTTGTCGTGCAGGCACGTGAGTGAAAAGTATATAACGTCATTTTCACCGCTTCATCTATTACAGAAAAATTTTTGCTCGCTTTATGTCGCTCACACACAAGAATGTCGCGTTATCATTATTCCAATAAAATCGGCCGTCTTTTGTAGCCTCATTGAATTAAAAAAAAACAAAACAAAACAAAAAAAACTTATTGTTTTGACACCGAACAGCCGCGCAAAAACATTCGATTAAAGTTTTCCGCCTGAAAAATGTCCCGCTTTTTAACTCTTTCTCGTCATTTAAAGTCAATTATCTCGCTGATTGTGTCGCTAATATAACGAATCGTTCCCCCGCACATATCCGCGTGACGTTCCGTTACCGCATTACCTCCAATGTTTTCCTGAAACGAGACTGTTCAAATATTGTTGAATGACGGGCCGAAAATGCGCTTTACGTAGACGGTAAGCGACACGTGATGAAACTTATAATTTAACGAGAGACGACACGTTTCCCAATACTCGGTGTCGCGTTATTTTCACCCACATTGAACGAACACGCGGCGAAGACGCGTCCTAGTTACGTGTACGGATTCACAGGGCAAAAGAAGAAAGAGAGGGAGAACCAGAAACAGACAGAATGAGCGCCGAGTATATCAAAGCTTTTCAAAGCCAAGAATAACCGCCGTAATCACGTGCTGCCACTTTGGGTAAAACGGTTTTAACTCCGTCAAACCACGCTGTGTCTGAATGAAGGAGACGTAAGCGTGTTTCACGTGCGCATATATGCGTATCCATTCAAACAGCGCGCACATATCTCTTTCCCTTTCTCTCTCTCTCTCTCTCTCTCAAAGTATGTGGTTTTTTACGTACGCACGCGTATCTTGAAATTCTGCGGTAACGTACGCAATTTTCAGGACGAGAAGAAAGAGAGAGAAAGAGATCAGAGTTATGGGATAAAATCTGAAACTCGCGCGTTGCCGCCGCGAATCCGCTCGTTGCACGGATTCCTAACGCGCGTGTGTTACGTAGCGGCATCGCGATAGCAGCACGACGAGTCGATTCGGCTTCCCGGCCAGTGGTGCCGTCGCACCATTGGCCGATTTCTTACAAAATATTTTCTTTTTGATAAACATTTTCGAGTTTGCAATTGTAATGTCTTCGTACATGTGTTCATTGTTTTAAAAGTCTTATTAGATTTTAGTGATAAAACTGTAGTATTTTTTTCTTTAGTTAAAAAAAAAACAAACGAACAAACAACGTTAGAGCAGAAAGACCGCTGTCTCATTTTATGTACATTCTTATAACTACGAGTCACTACGATATCGTTCACCCGCGAGGGACAAGAGGGTCCGCGGTTATAACGGCAAGGGACAGTTCGTGGAAGATGAACTAGTGTAGGTAAACAACAGCGCTTTTTTAATTAAAATATCGCGTGTCGCGAAACGATGCAGTGGACGGACGATCGACTTCCTCTGCGGTCTTCCGAACGTCATCGGTTTTATAAAAATCTCAAGAAGGACATGCCGCCGCGGCCGGTTCGTGACTGCCGGTTCCGCGGCTAAATGAAAATGGTATCGGGAATAGGATATTGAGCGGCGCAACAAAAAGCACGCGGCAAAAATCGATTAGCCCTGACAATTCTCGACTAGCGGCGGCGCGCACATTTCTCGCGAGACGAGACGCGCGGTGAAGAGGAAGAGAATGGAGAGCACCGAGAGAAGAATCGGCGAGAGACCGGCGCTGGAAATTATTGTTGTGATTACACGTTCATGCGGGACCACAGATATAAAGGAGGAAGAGAAGGATGAGAAGAAGAACGAGAGAAACGAAAGAGGAGAATCTTGACCGAGAGGATACAATATCCTCGCAAAACGTGCCCGGATTTTATTGAGAAGAGACGAGAATCGCGCAGAGAGAGAAAGAGAGAAGAGAGGAGAGGAGAGTGTGCGGCATCGCGCGATCTCCCGTGCTACCACGGTCCCGCAGGCCTTAATCTCGTCGATTATTTCGTTTGGGGATGCCGCCGACAGATGGTGGGTTCGAGAGAACGAGAGAGAATCAATTTCAGGGAATCAGCCCTCCGGGCTGTGTTCTGCCGCTCGCAGTTGAAGAAGAGAACAGAAATACCGAGAAATGCTGAGAAGCAATAATCCTGCGCGTCCGCCATCTTTACGCCCTCTCCTCACTTCCTTTCATTTTCTCCCTTATTCTCTCATTCTCGAGACAAGAGAAAATTAAAAACTTAAACTGCCGAGATCGCGGCATGCGGTCACGAAATCAATTTTCAATTGGCAGTGAACAGTTCATCTTCACAAGATAACAATTTAATTTGCGTAATTAAAAAAAAACAAATTTAAAACAAATGCGCGAAGAATCAAGAATAAATTAAATTATGTGACAAGATTTTTTTTTTTTACTTTATACGCGTAAAATTTAATTCTACTAATGTGTGTGGAACTGTAAATATCAAAAGACGGAAAGACATAGCGGCACACGATACATTATTCAAAATTACTTTCCTTCTGATATTAAATTAAAAAAAAAACAAAAAAAAATTGAGTATCCTCGGAAAACAAATAATACAAAAATACAAAAATAATACAAATTATATAAAATCTATAAGAGAATATTCTTCAACGTTAAAACCCTCTTTCTCGAAATTGTGAAGGGATGAAAAAGGGTTCACACGCAACAATTAGATATTTGTCTTTGATTTGAGAAATCCAACACAGACAGATACGCGACATATCATCGACCGCCGGACACTATCGAAATTCGTTAAATATTTGCGGACTTCGCGTGCTGATCCAGCATTGTTTCGATCCATCGCGAGTCACTAGTGTGGATTACACTCGGCCGGAGTATCGATTATTACATTAGCGTCCAGCGAAGGCCGCGCCGTAGGCACCTGGGCCGTTCGAAAACAATTTTTCAAGTTGTCGGCATGCTTTTATCGAGAATATATTTAGCAAGTTCAAGGGGTTAAAGCGCCTCGCCATAAGCGTGCACGCGCATGTAAACCGAACGGTCGTTAATAAAGTTCTGGCGTTTATCTCACTTTCCCACACCGCGATAATTACCGCGGCGGCGGCGTCTCCTCTGCCGCCGCTCTAGCGCGAACATGCGAAAAATAGCTGATGATCACATGTTCGAATTCCAGCTTGTTTTCCAGAAGGTTCTGCGGAACCATGAACCGGCACCGTTGAGCCGGAGCGAACACTCTGTGCCGGAAAGCAAGCGTGATCGGTCGCAGAAAAGAGTCGCGTCGATTTGTCGAGAAACCGTATAATTTGTCGAAATACAGCGAGAGAAGTGCGGTTCATCTGCCGAGTAGTTTCTAGTAATTTGTTCACATTAAAAGAGAATAATTATTATTTCAAAAGTTGTTTCTTATTATTCCTTCTCGTGCGAAAGCAGTCGCAGGCAAGGTCGCAAGGTCGATCATAAGAAACAGTCAGAGAACATAGAAATATTACAATTTTATCGGCGTCAGATGAAGAGCTCGAAGCATGACGGATATAACAGATATAGTTATCGTTTTACAACGATAAAAAATAATCAAAAGTCCAAAGCGTAAAAATGTTGAAAGTTGTGACACAATTATCTGTGCTTAATCAGCTGATCATTATCCGTGGTGTTTTGTCGCGAAACCACAATTTCAATAAGAGCGTGGTTTTCCGTGACAAATATTTTATGTTAAATACAATTTTATATACGTTTATCGACAAATTCGATCGCTGATAGTAGAACTGACACGTAAAACGTAATGCGTTGCATGCGCCGTGTTATATACTGTGATAACATAAGAACCTTCCAACACAGAACGTTGAACTTTCGATCGCGTTTACATGTGAAAAAAAGATATATAGCCGGAGGCGTACGCCCTGATCAATCAAACAGATACACAAGTCGAGAAAGTTGATTGTCAGACACTACCGGGTACGTTAATTTTTTATGTGTCACATGTATAAGCGGGGAAAAGTTATCGCTAATTTATCTGCTTGTTGTGGAAAAGTGATGGGGAAAAAAAAGAAAGTTGAATCATCGACGAAGAGTTTTGAAAAACTGATGTGTAGTAAAAAATTTTGTTCAATAAAGCGTAAAAACTCTATTATGCTCTGTTTTTTGTTTTTTTTGTAAAGGTACCTCAAGTATCGGGAATCGTAATTAGACAGCGTTATGCAAAAATATGATAATCAGCAAAAATGAATTAAAACGAATCGCACGGCCAATTAAGTCGGCAACGCGCAGCGCCCGACTGTTTTAAATTTAATTCACCCTCGAACAACCGCACTGATGATTTAATTCGCTCCCTTACATAATGCCACCCGACACAATCGATATGTCACTTTCAAAAGAGTTGGATAAAAACTGACGGCGCGCAATCACTTTTGTTTTGTAACAGAACGGATTTCCGAGAGTGATCGGCGCAAAACGTTTCACTTGAAAGTGACACATTTCGAAAGTGGGAGGAGATTCCTAGGGAATATTTCCGCCCTTCCGATTTAACGGTATTTGTCATCAGCGGACAGCTAGTGCCTATCCCTTTGTGAGCGCGCGCGACAATCAAAAAGTTGGCAATCGCGGTTTGGAGGACGGAAGGGGGAGGGGGGAACTACCTCGCTGCCGACAGTCGGCGAGCTCACAATAAAAAACGATAGATGGAAATGATTATTTTGCGGTGTGTGAATTCATGGTTCGTCTGTTTGTCCGTCCGTTTGTTCGTTTGTACGTGTTCGTTTCGCTCTGCAGTCGATGTCGCGTTATCGCGGTCATAAATATACATCCCCGATGTGGCGGGAAGGACATCAGCCGTCCGGTGAATGAATGGGTCACTTGACTCCGTAATGTTACCCGTGATACACGAGTGTAAAAGCCACGGGAAAAAGAAGAAAACGCGCGCGATACTGCGGGGCGCAGAAGGGGAGAGGACGAGGACGAGGACGAGGACGAGGAGGAGGAGGAGGAGGCAAGGGGCAGAAAGTGGAAGTAACGAGAGATAACGCACGGAAGCGCGCACGAAAGGGTATAAAACTAAAGCGCTATTACGACATAACTTCCGTAATATCGAGCATAAACACCGGCACGACGGCGACGCCACGACATAACGCGCCACTCGCTCTCTTCCCGGTCGGGAGAGACACGAAGCCGGGAAGAGAAGAGCTCTCTCGCAACCTTAATTCCCGCGACTACGCAAACATTAGCTGCTCGTAAGTTTGTTGTGCGCCGAGTCGCGTATAAGTTATGCCTCGGGATAACGCTCGACATAAGCGCTACGTGTGTGTGTGTGTGTGTGTGTGTGTGTGTGTGTGTGTGTGTGTGTGTGTGTGTGTGTGTGTGTGTGTGTGTGTAGCGTAGAGGAAAACTTGACGTCCAATTGCGTGCACGTTGGTGCAATGTAATATTCAGCTGCCGCAACAGTTCACTCGTGAAGAGAGGAGAAGAAGCGCCAGGGCGCTCTTGAGCTATCATTGTAGCGATGTCGCGTATAACTCGGTGCACTTGTCCTTTCTTTTTCACAACGCGCGCGCGCGACAACCAAAGCGACACGACACACGCGGATAAAAGCGAAAGGATTCGCGAACGCACGTGTATATACACCGTCCGCACACCTTTCCGGCGATTCAACTATAGAGGAGAGGAAGAACTGACTAAAAATTCGGCTGAACTCTCGCCATGTGCCACCAATGTATATTCATTAGATGTTTAGACAATCCTTGTAAAAAAAAAAAAAAAAAATAAACCTTACCCCTAATCTCATAAACTCCTGATGACATTGATGTTCGAGCGATTTTTGAAAATGAAACATCTTATTATTTAACGGAGAAATTTCTAAAAACTAAAAAATTTGTATAAAAACTAATGTTTTTTTTTAATGTAGAATGTTTTTTAATTTAGAATAAAGCTCCGTGAATTTTTAGTTTTTGCGACGTTTTAAACCAATAAAAAAATTGCGTCAGACATAAATGTCAAAGTTTACAGGATGAGTCTTAAAAAAAAAAAAAAAACCAAACATTTACAGGATTAGGGTTAAACGTGAAAAAAATTAAAATCTTAAAACCTAAAACCTCTTAATCTTTATTTTTACGAAGGAAAAATGCGTAAATCGCGAAAACGTTATCTCCTTAATTGTTCTTTAATAGAAAAATCTTCCTGAAACCAATGAAGAAAATTTAAACGATGAATCTAGAGTGCGAAACTGAGAAGAAACTGCTATTATGTGTGAATACAAAGGATATCCTGTATAAGGAGAGTTTAAATGCTAAACACGCTTCGACCACTTAGTTACGCCCTTGTTTTCCCTCTATTCTCCCCGTGCCGCCGCGTCGCGTGCAGATTAGAGTGTGCTAGGCGGACATCTATTACTTTTTTGTCCGTCACGCTAAAAAAACAAAAAGGCGCACGAAAGCAGAGACGCGTATAAATTTCGGCCCAATTTTCAAGGGAGAAATCTCGTCCCGAAGAGAAACTTATGATCATGCAAATCCGTGAGCGCGATTATTCGTGTTCTCGAACAAATCGGCGATTTGCTTTAACGAAGATTTTGTTGTCTCGTCTCTCGACCGCGAGACAACCAAGATGCAAGATGTCGGACGAGAATAAAAATTCAGGTCGGCCGTTTTCTCTCAACGGTTTAGGTCGGTTTAGGCTTAGCCGGGGGGAGGACAATCGGGTTTTCCGTGAAAATCCTTGACACCGATCGCGCGGTTCGCTTTACGCGCACCCGAACTGACAATGGTCATTGAGATCGAATACGAGTGCCGTATGGAAATCCGCGCAGTTTTGCGCCAAAGCCGCTTAACATTCTTTTCTCAAAACGATGGTACACAGGTACACGAGTGCGAAAAAAAAGAAAGGAATCACGCCTGCTGCACTTCGGTCCATATGAATTATTCATGATTGTTATAAAAAATCTCGTAAAAAGAAAGAGAGAGAGAGAGAAAGAAAAAGAAAGTACTCTTCGTCTCTCTCCTCTTCCGCGAACTTCCGCTAAATAAATAATATCCACAGAGATGAATGGAGAGCTTTATAAAATGTAACAGCGCAACGTGAAATATTTATTTTTCCTCCGTGATAAATAATCGGAGTAACAGAAAGGTACAATATAAAATAATTAAAAGCAGCTTTATGGTACAATATTATTCTGCGCGAGCCGGATCTCTGTATCCATTTTAATGGAAAAATCCAAGTAAATAAAATTTGCAATATTAACACAAGAGCACAATTTTATTCTCTTAAATAAAAACTGCTTTCTTCTCTTGTTTATCGAATCATTTGAAAACAAACGCTTGCGAATTTCTCTTCGTATATATTCTCCGTTCCAAAGAGAATCTTATACCACCTATCGAATATGTGTGTTTATTTCTTTCATATTTCAGACACAAACAATTTACATTTTGCGTTAATTAGTAGTCTTTTTTTTTTTTAATTAGCTAAGCTACAACTTTAATTTTTTCACACTCGCGCTAATTCCGCCGGAAGAGATTTGGACGTCTGTTAGTTTGCCTCAAATTTCTAGACTCTGCATTATTAACAATTACGAGGGACGCGTAATCATTGGATAAATAATTTATAGCGTAGCCAATCGCATATAAATGGTTACAAATAATCATCAGTAATATTACATTTCTATTATGAATGATAATAGATATTACATTAGGCGGTGTGTACGCAAGAGCGAGTCGACGCGCATTGTATCGCTTCACATGAGATCCACCAAAGTTGAACCATATTGAAATGGAAAATTAATCGAGCGTAAACTTTCAGACTTTCTATCATCATTATTGCGGTAAAATGTTCCCCTTCTTCGCTTTCCGCCGCTCGATCGAGAAATGACAACTAACGATTGCGTGTAACCGCCATTATTGCGGTCCGACGGCACAAACCGCGTCACGTGTGCCTACATACGCGTACTAATCGCAGGGGACTTCCGGAAAAGGAAGAAAACCCTCGGACAGAGCAACCCGTAATAATACTACTGGAAACTACAGACTGCGTGCGCAATTACGTTAATGCGCGCGCTGAGACAGACGATGAAGAAACAAAAAAAGAAAAAAAAAAAGTTGGTTTCGTTTCTGTGAGACGATAATTCAATTTTTCTCTTTCTGTTTTTTTCGATAAATAAAATATTTTAATTACTCTAACGATCGTGAGAATATGGGTCGCGCGCTGCAATTCTTGATTGTTTTGCACGCGAACAAAGACAACGGTACTTTTTGTGTATAAAAAACAACTACAAAAAAAAAAAAGAAACAAGAGGAAAAAAACAGAAAGACCGAGCACGAACATTTTTCTTTCAACCGGCAAAATTCCTCGGAGGATCTCCGAGCGGACACATGCGGAGCGCGCGCACAAGTGCAGAAATTGAAACGTGAAAAATGTAAGTGACAGAACTTAGCAAAACTATTTATCTCTTCTGCTTCCGATGTTACAATACACAGACCGCGACATGCAACACGCACACGCTCGTGAAAATCGGCGCTGAACGATTACACGGACCCACCTACTGACAGATTGCTTGCGTAGCTGACGTGAGCACATCTGCTGTTTTATTTTTCCCGATTCGCGCCGGGAACTATTATTTTCTTAACGATACCAAGCGATATAAACCACCGTTTGGGATAGCATGAGGGATGATAGCCGTTCTGATGAGCATCTACGTTTCGAAAACGACTCGATAGTCGGAATTCTCGTGATACAACGGCGGTGCTTTCGCTCTATAATATTATCGGCTAAAAGCGGGGTACGTTACCGAAGAATAGATAGTCAAACAACAGATACGGTAAGAGAATGTCGGTACTTTATCATCCATTAGGGTAACGTTCCCGTTTCGAAAGTGTGCACTTTACGTCGAATCGAGAATCTTTCACGACGTCTATGCGTGTGCCTTCCCCCCTCTCACGTATTATCTCGAGCCGGATTTAAATTTTCATTAAATAATTTCGCAATTAATTTTTCTGTTTTTAACAACGTTCTCAATAGTTTTGTTTCAGATACGTTCTGGAAAACGAAGTTCTTCTTGTGTAAAAAAAGAAAATTAATTCGGCGAGAGTTCTTTCCGGCAGAGATATTTAATTCGTTAATTAACAAAATCGTAAGAGAACGCATTTAATTTTTAAATATTATTAGACCATTTGAACGTGTGCACGTTATGTCTGCGTGTGTGAAACAAACACACAGACGCATTTATCGATTTGTTTAATTATTAATAAACACACAGACGCATTTATCGACTTGTTTAATTATTAATAAAGAAACAATTCTTTTACGATAATCTTTATAGTATATAAATATATGTATAATGCGATTAATCAATCTTATTTCTTTCATAACTTTGTGCAAAAAAAAAAAAAAAAAAAAGCATATCGAGAATTCTGCAATTTTTCTCATCGAGTTTCAAACGCGATCTCGTAAAATGAAATTAAACCCGAAAACATCAATACATCAGCCAGTCAATGTGTCATAAAGCAATTTACGTCACAGAATCTTGTTTCGTTTCCTACATTCGGATTTTTCCTACATTCGCGCAAGTGAATTACAAAATTTTTCTCCGCCAGAAGTGGAAAAGCTGACAAGCAAAAACTTTTTACACGCAAGGTTTATCGAAATTGCCGGCACGTAGATGTTTCAACGCGCGGCACGACGAAAATTTGACGAAGGAAATCGGAAATCACGCGACGTATATGTATAACAACGCGAGAAATCTTCGCGTAGATCAATGACGATCGCGTAATCGCTCCTCCGTCTATTTCTTCCACTTTCGAATTTGGCGAGTCGTGTATATAGTACGTATATAGCCGTGCATACCAAGCGCGAACGCAAGCGTATCGCCGCCGAATAACGAATAACAATCTTTCGTGATGCGGAAACGCGATGCTCGAGAATAATTCGACGTCGCGCGCGTTACGAAGTACCGACGAAGAGCAGTTGGGAATAACGAGATTCGCGGGATGGAAATGGAATATCTCTCACGCGGGGAAACCGCGTCGCGCCCGGCGAAGGATTCGCGATTCGAGAGACGAGAGTGTCGTTGCACGCCGTAATAACTAGTAAACGCCCTTTTATTTCGTTTCCTTCTCTTCCGTATCTCACACTAAGTCCGGTCACCGGGGCGTGACCTAATAAATTATTCATACGATCGTTTTGTTCGTTTTTGTATTCCGTGAATCGAACGTCTCTACGTGTGTTCCCGAATCTCGACGTCATTAATTATTACCGATCGACGTAAAATCGTGTGTGTGCGCATCGTGTGCCGAAAAATAAAGAGCTCAGCAACGACATACGCGAGGATAAGCGGATATTTTTTCAACCGGAAATGCACGACATGTTAATTTTTCACGGAACAACGTTCGACTTTCTTTCTTCGCGTTACAAACACGTCCGCACGTTCTTCATTGAGAAGCGTGTAACGACGTGAAAAAAAAAGTTGATTTTAATAGATACGAGAAAAAAAGAGAGAAAACATACAGCTCAGAAATATAACATCGACATATAGATTCAAATATGACGGAGAACCGGAGGTATTTAAAACCGAGTCTCGTCAGGTTATTTTGCGTTTTTTTTTTTTTTTTTTTTTTTTTTTTTTTTTCGTTAACGAACGTTACAACATCGACGAGAGAGCCATCGATTTTTAATAGCTCGTTAAAAACAGAAATCGATAGAAAGACGATTCCGAACAATCGCCCGGCGCTGAGACCGGCGTGGATGTGACAAAACGTAGCGGAAACAACTCACTTTTAAAGGATCGTCATAGACGGATGTTATTTGGTCCGAAAGAGACGCGCAAGAGAAAGAAAAAAGAAAAGCTCGGTGGAATCGGCTGTTGGTTCAGGGGGAAGGGTTTCTTTCGGGAGCTCGCTGTGCCGAAAGTCACAGCAATGGAAAATATTATCGGATATCGCGATGGGAAAGTAAACGAAAGCAACCGATACAGGCAGAACTGGAAACACGGGTCGATCGTGGCAGTTCTAGCGCGCGTTCAAATATGCGACGCGTATCGGCCGATTAAAACGCTGTTCTGGGAAGCGCACCGATTTAAACCTAATTATTGACGGCGAAATGAGCGCTCGCATTAACGGCTAAGTGGCTTCGGTCGCCGCATCATCATGAAACGTGTGACGTCGAATTGAAATAATCGCGATTGCTCTGTCGCCGCCCTGTCATGCCCAACGTTAAATGTCGATGCGTAATGCGCGAGAAATACGCCACCGTAGATTATCTTATCGCGTGTGCGCGCGTGTCGCGTGTAACGAGAGTTGATTTAGGAATGGATGGTTCTCTTATTTATTTTACCGCAGCCTTGCGCGACACAGAGGAACACACACGTCATCCTTGACTGTGTCGCTTCAAGTCGTGTACGTGTAAACGAGCACAAAGGTCGCTCTTTATACGAATACAAAGTCAAGTTATTCCGCAAGGACGCACGCGTGTTATAATAATCGAGTGATTATATCGGGAGAAAAAATGAAAATTGGAACTTAATTCTTTGAAAATACGCTGGGGCAATTAGTTTTGCGCAAATTCTAGGTTTTTTTTTTTTTTTCTTCTTTTTTTTATAATTTGCCGCTACAATCAAGACTAGTGTGTATGCGATAAGTATCTAACGATATTTAATGACATACTTCATGAAAATGTATAATATTGAGTTTCACGAGAACTATAAACTTTGTGTGTGTGTATGCAGGCAAAGAATGTACTTATATATGTACATATATTCTGTACACATGTATGAAAATACCATCGGAATAAATCATAGAAGATTACACCATATTAAAGGTACCTCTATTTCTCTCCCTCTCTAACTTCTTCTGTGCCTGACCGGAGTTATAAAAATATGATCGCATAAAATGCGATGAACATCGGTGCTTTTTTGCGTTTTAAGGTCGCAGCGAGAACGATCGTTTTCCGTGACGAGATTCCACAAAATGGATTCTCGTTGCTGCACCTTATTCTCTCTCTCGGAGCGTGTGTGTGTGTGTGTGTGTGTGTGTGTGTGTGTGTGTGTGTGTGTGTGTGTGTGTGTGTGTGTGTGTGTGTGTGTCTCGACTCGGAGAACGATGGAGACTCGCGCGCGTCGCAAACGCCACGTATATCTGCATCTCACGTTCCGTTTTCTCGCGCACGAGCGGATACGAGAGAAAGAGAGAGATATCTCTCGGATAAAAAAGATAAAAAACTACAAAACCTTACTTACAAAAATGGGCCGAAATATCTCTCGGATCCGCGCGCGTGCACGCGCGCGGAAAGTTGTACGGCATCGAAAAGACAAGCGAAAGAGAAAAGCGAGCGCGCTCTCACGCGTTGCTGTAGTAACACTGAATAAGCAAACATTATCTCCGTAACGCCTTTGGAGGCAAAACTGTAAACATATCGCGTTACACGCGATACACACACAACGCGTATACGCATTACACGCCAGAGGAAGGGACCCGTTCAACTTACAACCAGGCGACTACCCTTGTATCCGCGAGCCAACGGCGTACACGCGGCGTGCATGCGGCTTACGTTACATAAGCGTTCCGCAATAATCTCTAGCCTGTGTGCGATTCATTACCTCCAGGCACTGTCGCAATATTACACCTCGGGAGATAATTTTCGTGGCGCGAAAATTATTATGTTGCGCGATATTCGAACTATGATCCCCTCTTTCCCTCACCCTTCTGCCCCTTCATCATAACTAATAACTTCGCGTTCAATGACGGGAGAGATGTTTTCACTTTGTGCGCGAGTATGAGCGTTCATTAATTAAAAGAGAGAGAAAAACAGAAAAAAAAAACATCGCAAATATTGATCACGGTTTTCTATTTGAAGAATTGAAAGTATTTATACCATCAGTGTTGTGTGTAATTGCAAAATTTTGTACTCCGATAAAACACTTTTATATTAGCGCATTTCATGCGAAACATCCCATCATTCTCAAATAATAAAAAACAAAGATTTTTCAAAAGTTCAAACCATGCATGAAATACAATTATATGAATTTGAGAATAAAAAGAGTGAATATAAAAATAATTGCGTCGTCGATGTATGTGTATTGTCGAGCGAATATTTTTTCTGGCAAATTTCTCTCTCTCTCTCTCTCTCTCTCTCTAAGCATCAACGTCAGGTACTTTTTACATTAACATGTCGACAATGCGATCATGTAGTATAAAGCATCGATTTTGCGATAAAAAAAGGCGAGCCCCGCACCTGCTTTGATTTATTACTCGATAAAACACACGCTCTCTCGCGATACGCAAACCGACGTTCGGGATATGCGGGCGTGCTTTTTTTGCTGCGAAATAAGAAAAGTCGAGAAAGAAAAGATAACAAGAGGGAAAAGGTCAAACGATTCGCGCGCGAACGTCCGCGCGATTACGTTTGCGCCGTCAGGAGGGGAGGAGAGAGGGCGAAGAAAATCCCGCGATGATGTCGCGAGATAAAACTCATGCGCACGGATTTTCCACGTGTGTTTAGACCGGCGGGCAGACTGTGGGCGAGACGTAAGAAGAAGAAGAAGAGATGTGCCACGACCAGCCGGGAATGCAGAGAAAGGCAAGATTCACATCGAGGCCGCCTCGCGCGCGCGCCAGCGCGGTCGAGCATTTGTTCCGAGATGATTCCCAGATGCTTGATCGCTCAAGCAGATATAATCCCACGAGCGGGCAAACCGGGATGATTTTAAACAAAGGAAGCCACCCGGTGAAGCATGATCGAAGTTCGCCACGGTACGTGGCCGCTCTTCTCGGCTCGCCGAACCGTCGCGCTGCCGCTACCACCACCACCACCATCACCGCCGTCGCCGCTCTATCGGCCTTTAAGACGCCTTCGAGAACCGCCAGGCACGAAGACGACCTTCGGGTAGGTACGTTAAGGTGCGTCCAGAATCGACGGATGTTACCCGCGCGCGCATTGTGTCGCCGTTAAGTTACAAGATGACATGCTGTGCCGCACGTCAAAACGTACATTTCGGTCTCGCTCCGGATTCTCGAAATGATGAAGAGCGATGGAATGTATGCGATGGGGACATGTTGTTTCGATTCGCACGAAAGAAGATTCTTCGGTTCGCGAGGGGGAGAAGAAAAAAAAATTGAGAAGACGGAAGAATGAAGCTTGTTACAGAGAGGACTTTTCTCAAGGTGAATTACCCCATTAAAGACATTTTCTTCTCGGCCCATTGGTACATTGCGGCGGAAACGGCGGTTGTAAAGAGTCAGGGATTTTTTTTTTTACGCTTCATCTCGATGTTTTTTTTTTCTTTCTTTTTTGAATGAGAAAACGCTCCGCCCATAGCTTGTCAGTTTACGTTTACGAAGAAACGGTGAATTAACTGCGCTCCTACCTACCCCCATCTTCCTAAGAGGGTTTGTTGAATCCCGGTGCAACTTCTTTCCCTCTCCTTTTTTCTCGAGTGTCCGCGACCGCACGTAACGCACGTAAACGCACTTGTCGTCACCCTTTGTCGCCCCGTTAACCCCCTTCGCGCGCGTTGCCATGGAGTCGGCGATAATACGCAATAAGCTTTATGGGTCTGGACGCACCTTTACTACACGCGCCCGTGAGGAGCTATAGTCTCTTCGGCGAGTTTATAATGTAGTCTTCTCTCCGGGCTGCCCATAGCGCGGCGGTGTTGGCGCGGTGTCGTTGGCCTGTTCTCTCGCCGAGGAAACTTCCGAGACGAGAAACACAAAGGATCCCGAATAACGCACCCACCCCGAAATCTACCCGTGGCGAGACATCTGTGTTGTCGGAAGTCTCGCGCTTTTTTCAGAGCAAAGACTGTCATTACACACGCGCGAATCGGATGTTCGCTCTCTTCGATAATTACGACGTGTAATTACAGAGAGAAATTTACAACCAAATTTTCATATTTTGAACACGCTATATTGTCAATTTGTAAACAATTCGATTTTAAACATCGGTTTTCCATAAGTTTCACTGGAGCGCGCTTTAAATTTATTTTTCAACTTTCGACTCTGTAATTTCGCATTTCCACGCAATATGTTCGTTAGATTTGCGCGGAAAATTATCAATATTCAGTATCCAAATATAACGCAGTTTATTGAATTCGCGGCGTGATTGCAAGTTCGGCACAATGTTTTTTTTTTTCAAAAACACAAATAATTTTTTCTACTACGGATTATTGATTGAAAAAGAAACATAAATTTCGAAACCGCGCGCAACTCGTTCTCAGGGAATCTGAGCAACGAACGATTTGAGATATCGGAATG
>QVOB01013710.1:0-12164 GCA_014839585.1 Pseudomyrmex concolor
CATATTTTGCTCGATTTTTTACCTCAAATGATTTCGAGGACTGCTCATTCCTTTGCCGAAATCCGAGTTTGTGGTTAACCGTGCGACATTCCGCGATTTGATTTCGTACTTGGAGTGTTCTTGAAAAAAATAATCCAACACGCCGGAACGCGCGGTAAATAACTGCGCTACTTTTTTGATACCGTAAATTGTTGTATATATTGACTATACCTATTAAATTATAAAGTTCTTTACAAATTTATGGAGTAAAATGTTTAAATTAAAAAGTTCTGTATACAAACCTAACGTTGCAAGAGAACGCGCGTGACACTTGCAAAACAATCTTCCGCTGTGTGTCGCCACGATGCAGCTACCGCGATGCAGCAGTTTTCTGCATTTATCTTCGGTTTTCTATCGAACGTTTATATGTGCGACTCACGATCAACGTCAGGTGGCAGCGCGTGAGTCGCTAATTTAGCATTTCTCTTTCCCTTTGACGGCACGAGCAAAAGATAGGTTAGGTTAGGTTTGATCGTGGCGATGGCGGCGATAAAGGGCCTGGGTAGGAATATTCCCTACTTGAGGCAACAAGCTGCGGCCCTGCTGGGCAATACCAGCACCAGCGTCAAATCCGTCTGCGTGGTTGTGTTGTTCTCGTATTGCTTGTCCTTCTCCGAGGAGGCGGTGCGCATTCTGAGCGTGACGCCAGGTTACCTGCTGCCGCCGGCGTTCTGGTTCTGGACGGCTTTCACCTTCTGCTTCCTGGAGATACATTTCTGGGAAGTATGCGTGGACGTCATCACTGTCGGCCTGTGCGGCAAACTGATCGAGCCTCTGTGGGGCGCATTCGAGATGATGACGTTTTTTGCTATCGTCAACTTCGGCGTCGCCGTTCTCGCGGCTCTCTTCTACCTGTTTCTCTACATGTGCACCAGCAACCCGGATCTGCTCTTTAACATACACATACACGGTTTAACTGGCTACATCGCAGGTATCTTTTTCTCTTGCGACTGATTGCAGTGTGTTAAAATAACTGGCAAATTTTTTCTGATTGAATTGTTTATGTATAAGTACAATGACATATGGATCACTGTTATAAAAGTACTATCAATTAACTTAAGCAGAGCATTTGTATAACATGCTCTTTAGAAAGACAATATTTTATTTATATATAACATGTCTCAAAGGATTCTTTTAAAAACACTAAAATAAACATTAGATATATAAAAGATAATCCAATTTTATAGGAGTTGTGGTAGCAGTGAAACAAATAATGCCTGATCACATCCTAATTAAGACACCTATCGGAAAAATCACAAATAGAAATATACCCTTAATGGTCTGGATCTTGGGATTGATATTTTGGCTTGTTGGGCTGTTGGAAGGTACTCATCCCACTATGTTTCTCAGTGGATTGTTGGTATCTTGGATATATCTAAGATTTTATCAGAAACACAATAACGGCACTCGAGGAGATATGGCAGATAATTTTACATTTGCAAGGCAAGTAAAACTTTTGCAGTTATATAGTTTTTCATCGATTAAACATCGACGATCTGATCGGCATGTCTTTTCTTACAGCTTTTTCCCAAATGTTCTACAACCACCAATAGCGGTAGTGAGTAACACTATATACGGATTTTTCGTGCGTATTGGACTTTGCCGAAGAATAGTTAGAAGGTTCGACATGTCCAATACACCACCTGGTTTGGTAATCAATCTCCCTGGTATTGATCCTCACGATAGCGAACGACGTAGGTGAGTGTCTAAACTATATCTTAAAAATACAAATATTTGGATTTTGATGATATTTGATAAAGATAATGCCTTGAATGTTATTTTTGTAAATTGTTTGTCTTGATTTCGCTTTGTCAATGCTCACATTGCAGGCAAATAGCGTTAAAAGCATTGAGCGAGAGATTAAGCAGAGATCATGCGAAACCTTGGCCAGATAGAACCAAGAAGCACTCACCAGTTCCTCCCGCGGTTTCTATACCAATACCTGAAACTACCACGCCAAAACCGCTTGCGTCACCGCTTATTCCACAAGTCAATGTGAACATACACAATCATCCCACTAGTACTACGTGATTATACGAGACTGACTGATTTCATTAGGTTTGTAAATTTATATTGAAAATCTTCTAAAGGATGAGTACGTGAATCGGATTCATATTTTATTTTTTTCATTATGTCTGCAAATGAAACACTGTATCTGTTGTCAAGATTGGTCTTTCATGCTAAAAGAACTGTTCTTAATTCCATAAAAATAATCGCTAAAACAGAGAATCTAGTACTGCAAGAAGAAGTACTGCAAGAAGAAATAAAAAACAATTAACTTATATAACAAATAATTATTGATATGATTTTTTACATGTTGTAATACCGATTCAATACAAGTATATAATCTTTAGAAGATTTTCCGACATGGAAAATTGTGTAAAATCACCTTCTGCATCTTGCGATGCTAAGTTTCCAAGAAACAAAAGTGTTCTTTGTTACTGAAAATTGCGTAAACAGAATCAATAAATTACGCAAGTATTTCAATATCTTCATAAAAATTGTGTGAACGATCTCATCATAGGATCATGAGAAGAGTTTAGAGTACATTCATGTTTCTCAAAAAAATCCGATGGTTTTAATAATATGATGAGTATGTACTTGTTCCGTGCAATAATACAGCGACAATTCTGTTAAAAGATATTAAGATTAAAGAAAGTAAATAAATTTAATATTTTACTTTAACGTAAATTTTGTATAAGCAAAAAGAGAAAATTTATGTACGACGCTTTCGCGGTGTGTTGCAAAAATTCCTGTGCATAGCTTTCGGGTTGGAGCCATGGTTCACAACGCGGTTCCAATCCGAGAGCTGTGCATAAGAATACAAAGTCTTGCTGTTAACTCACACATTTATGTGTAATTATCATGTAAAGCTCTACTTTTTATTTCAGTCTAGACACATGCATTTTGTTTCAACACAACTATGTTAAATGGATATAGTTCTCAACATCCGTTTGCTATAACTAGCAAGTTCTAATTTTCTTGTTAAAGTTTCCAATCGGAGTGGTGTGTGTATATATATAAGATATTTTTATAAAAACTGTCAGTTTTAACGTAGCATAATTTTACTTTACATTCGTCGCTTATTTCACATAAACGTGTACATTTAACGTTATAAAATGAAACTTCATTCATTCGTATATATATATATATATAAAAGAGGGAGTGTGTGTATGAGAAAAAAAATAGTTTGAATAACAATTATAAAAAATATGTTGTATATAAAATTTCATGATTAACATAAAAAACGAGTTTGTAAATATATACTAAAGATTGATGTGTGTAAGACGTAAAGGGATCAAGATAGTAAAAAATAGGTGGCAGTAATTACATATAGCGATATAAAACAAAAAGGATAAGAACTATTTTTATGTATGACGTGATAAAATTCCGAGAAAGTATGCGGATGTGTTCTTCAAGCAATTTTGTCCTTTCGTTCGAGCAGTGTGTCATTGACAAATCGTTTGAATGCTTTTATTGTGTGAGAATATTTAGTCAATATTTATTACCGCAGACACTGAAATGAAAGGTCAAAATTAGCTGTGTGAATGAAGACGAATATTAGTTTAATTCACACGAAATGTTTTAAGAATCTGATGTAATAATAATAATAATAATAATAATATTAATAATATTAATAATATTAATAATAATAATTAATGTACATGTTATACATATAATATATATATCATTAGTTTTGTACATAAGTTACAACCGTTATAATCTGTACAATATTAAATTCTACAGCAAAATATTCATATTAATTTTATTGCCAACATTATCACTGGAAACAAAATTTATAAACACTATACATGTATATTGTTCAAAATTAAATTTATATATTAAATTAAAACATTTAAAAAAGATCTATCTTTTATCAAGAGTTGCGATTTCATCATTTTAACATCTTAGATATACAATTGCGTCATAAAGATTCTTCAGTCGGAAACTTAAGACAATAAATGCGCCTATCATTTGTCAATCATTTTTAAGTGAAACATCAGTATTAACATAACATTTGATAAAACATTTGCCAAATACATACCATAATTTAACCACGGTAAAATGATATTTAGATGGGAACTGTATAAAAAAGAAATGAATTATTGCGAAGTTGAAATATCTTTGAAGCTATTATATTAACTAAGCTCTTTGTCATTTCAAAATTATCATATCATTTACTTTAATAAAAAGTACAAAATCTCGGAAGATATTTATACCAGTTATAATTAAAACTGGATCCACACATTCTCTATGTGTGTGTGTGTGTGTATATATATAGAATATATATATATATAGAATATATATATATATATATATAATACTCTATGTAAGTATCTGTTTCTTTTTCGTAGCCTATTCACACGTCACTGTTATCTTAACACTGCGCAGTATATAAGCCTTTTTTTTTTACCTATAAAACTGCTGTTGATGCTGCGACCACTGCTGCGGCGGAGGTGGCGGTTGCGGCTGAGATGGTGGTGGGCCATATTGGGGTTCCTGTATGTAACCTGCCGGCGACGGTCTTATGGACGTCGGTGCTGGTGGTATATATTGTTGTTGTTGCGGTGGTGGTGGTGGTGGAACGTAAGATACCTGGGTTGGATGCTGCGGCTGCGGATAGTATTGTTGCGTTGTCTGGGACACTTGCGGTGGCACGTTGTAACCGCCGTAGTTGACTTGCGGTGGTGGCGGTGGCGGTAGCGGCGGCGGATAATAATGACTTTGCTGTGTATGCAGGTCGTGCGTAGTCAAGGATGTTGTATCTTGGATAGGCACAGTGATCAGATTAGTCCGCATTGATGCACTATTAGGTGGCGGAGGCGGCGCGGCGCTCTGCGTGTAACTCTGCAAAGACATCATTGCCTGCTGCTGTTGTTGCTGTTGTCGATGTTGCTGTCGATGCTGCTCGAGCGATGGTTGCTGATTCACCATCGAATTTACACGTGGATCGTTGCCCATAATTGATTGCATATGAGATTGCACAGACTTGAGACGTGTATTTTGCATCGATACAGAGGATACTTTAGACAATTGGGACTCCATTTCTGACTTTGCGTGAACGTACTGAGGAGGCTCGACCTGCATCCCTTGAATCGTTTGAGGTGGCGCCGATACATGTCGATGATTAATATGAGCCTACACAGTATTATAAAGTTACTGATTAATACGTTATTCACAACTGATTATATTATATTATATTATACAAGTTGACAATTTCTTTCTAAATATATTACTTTGTTGACACTCAGTTACCTGCAAGTCACGTTGGCTGAGATACGTTCTTCTGCACCCTGCATTACCGTATCTTGTGCCCTCATGTGTACACATAAACACAGTACCTAAACCGGTTTGCTCCACTCTAGATACTTTTTCCATACATCTGGGACACACTTTGTCTTCTCTTTTGGCGCAAGATAGACAGAATACATGTTTGCAGGGTATCTTGAGTTAGAGAAACAGAGAAGTAATGTTAGAATTACAAATTATAGATTTATTTAATAAGAGACATATTGAGTTCATATATTCTTCTTTAACAATGAGATATACCATACGGCCGTAAATCAAAATAGGCTTCAGACACTTGTCGCAGCAGTGTATCATAGGATTCAATACTTTCTCTCCTATAAGATTCACTCGATGATCCCATCTCAACCGCAACATTGGTTCTGGTGGACCTCGATTGATAGTTGTAAAAGTTGGTGCTTCCAGTTGTGATATATCAGCTTCCAAATCAAATTGTTGCTCCAAAGAAGATTGCTGGACTACAGGAGGTTCATGTTCCTCCTGTTCTCCACTCACTGTCTCTGTAGCAGTATCTTCTGATTGTTGTGGAGTATCTTCATCATCACTTTCAATAACCTGAAAACAATTTCAAAAACAATTTCTACATGTATCAGATAACAAACTCAATTTTAACAACCTTGTTATCAATTTATATTGTTTTTTCAATTTATTTGTGTATTTGAAAAATATAAAATGATTGATTACTTTTACTTGCTTCTTTGTTCTTCCTCTGGCCCTGCCCCGGGCACGTCCACGAGTTCTGCCGCGAGTTCTGCCCCTCATCCTCTTACTTCCATTTTCTTCCATCACTAAAAAATATATGTTACATACATTTAATTCCTTTGTATCTCGATAGACTAATTTTCAGCCAAATTTACTTTTTTGAATAAAATTTTATCAAAATTCGTTACTCAAAATAAAAAACTATAATTAGCAACAATTTATTCACATTATTTGTAGTCTTTCAAAAATTATTAATGAACATATGTAATTTTGTTGTAAGACACTAGAAACAGTTTTGATGAATAACGATAATTGATAAACTGATGAGTTAATGATACAAGTATGATCCAGGAAGATCATGGTATTAGCAAGTTGAAGATTGAGAATGGATCATTATACATTGCGAGTCTGTTTCGGAATCTGAGCTAGAAAGTATTTTCATGTTGCCGATTTAGCTTTTCTCAGGTAAAATCGAACTTCTGGTCGCTCGTCTCGTCTTTAATCGTGTTCCAAATACGTCTCAAATAGAGGTTAGACGATTTCCAGGCGGTTTATTTTGGCATCCCGGACGGTTCACGGCTATGAGAGAAGTGCTTCGTCTCGAGATTGCGAAATGTTTTGCAAATAACGACACTCACAATTAATATTTGCCGTATCAAACGGGACCGTTTGTTTTGTTTAGAGCCAACGACGATGTTTCCACAACATGCCGTCGATACGCGCGGCTGAATGGCGCGATAATCTGTTGCTGCTGCCATGTTGCTTCATGTTGCAATGGCATGGCGGCCTTTACTGAACGTTGTTTCCATGTGACGCGTTCGTTGCCGTAGAAACAATACCACGCCGTTTGCAGGGTCGTCCGCAACAATTCGTCGCACCTCGCACCATAAAATATTTTCTCAATCATGAAATCGTATTCATATATGCAAGGATTCAGAGGTCAAATTTCCAAACTGTACGTGTGAAAATAATTTTTATATTATGTAATGATAGAAGCGCGATAATTTCTGTTTGTTTTCCAGTCAAATCTATCTTTAAACAACAATTAATAGAGCAACACGGACGTGCACTAAAGTCTGTTAACGGTTACGGTCTCGATAAACCAGTCTCAAGACTCTCAAGTATATAGCTACAAAAAAATTAATGATACAAATGTATTCGCCGGCATCAGCTCCAATTCACTCTTTCGGAGTGTTGGAACCCACAGACTTGTGTATACATAGAACGTTACGACACTGAGCGTTGCTGAGCGTCAGTCGCAGGTAGTTAGAGAACATACGCTTTAAAGAACAAAAGCATAAATACAACAATAACATTTATATAAACACGATTTTCCCGCCTTCAGTTTAGTGTCTATGCGACGTACTTGTTGGCAATCCAGTGCAATCTTGTGCGATTCTGCGAGGCAACGAAGAGAGAAGGGATGTCTTGTTGTAGCGGTAAAGATGAGGAACAAGCTGAGCCAACACGAGTACGAGGATGCACGGACGTTTTCTGGCTTTGCCTTTTCATCGCTTTTTGGTTTCTTATGGTACCTATGGAAAATTTATATAAACTTGTGCATATGAAATCAATTTTACACAATTTCATCTTTTATTGTATGTTTAGATTTTGATTGCTGCCTTTGCGATAGTGTATGGCAATCCCCTACGGCTAATAAATGGATATGACAGTTTTGGAAATACATGTGGCACAAAGAATAAAAAGTTTGGTAGCATGGAGCTGTCTGGGCAGGATACTACTGACAAACCGTTAGTATATTTTATTAATTTCCTAATTTCTTGTAAATTTTTATGTCTCATAAAACTGTATTTTATTTCTTATTTATTTTAGATATTTATTCTTCCTGGATATAAACAACGTCACCCAGTCATTGAAGATTTGCGTGAAACAATGTCCCGACAGAGTCATACGGAATATAGACGATATCTGTAAATTTTATTTAGACACAGGGTCACAATTGTGTCATGATAGACCGGGCGGTAATTTCAGCGCTTGCAACACCAAGAGCAGCAGATTCGGATCTTGTCCAGAACGCACCTATCCTAGCACACCTATTCTAAATCGCTGTATCCCTATAGCAATCAAAGAAGTGGGTGAAACGGTAGTTTCAAATTTGTACGGTTTGATCAATTCATGGGACGTTATCGAACAAGTTTTGGGAGATCTGTACAAAACATGGCGAGAAATTTTAGCGCTGTGTTTTCTTGCCGCCGGTAGGAACATAATACACATTTCTATTCACAATTGTATAACACTTAACTCTATATAAATCGGATATTTCTTTTTTTTTTTTTTTTCAGTTTTATCTTTCTTCATGATAGTAATCTTTCATATGCTAGCAAATATTGTGACGTGGATTACCATCGGACTTGTAAGCATTGCTTGTACAGGTAAGTTGTCAGCTTTCTGGGAAGGATTAAACATAAGGGATATATGCGTCAATACTATTAGAGATTTTACATTGTGTTATTATAGGAGGTACAATTCTCTTGTGGATAACGTATGTTGATATTAAAAGAACTTTGGACAAAACTGATCCAAATCAGCTTCTTGAAGAGGCCGTTAGGAATGAAAGAGCGTTCTTCGCATTTTCTATTATCGCTACTATTATTACTGTATGAGTTTATATGCTAATATATATATGTAAACATTTATCATAATACATAAGCGTTTCTTACTAATCTTTGTTTATATTTTACAGATTATTTTATTGTTTCTTTCGTGTATATTGCGCAAACGTATCAAATTTATGGCAGACTTATTCAGAGAAAGTGCAAAATGTTTGCACGAATTGCCAGGATTATTTCTTCAACCGGTTTTAACATTTATTAGCTTGGTGCTGTTTTTTGCCTTTTGGGTATTTGTAATTCTTTGCCTTTCAACAGCAAGTGAGTATTTCTTTAGCGCTTTTAGAGTAATGTATAAAAACTGAATTATTTATATTAAACTTTATTACAGATTATCCCGAGACGAAATCAGTGCAAATGTATAAGAACACTATATTTGATCCCTTGAATTTAAGCTCGATCGGTGAAAATGCTCCTTTGATTGAGGAAAAAAAAATCGACTTTTCTCTTGAGAATTTTAAAAGTAATGTATCAGTCACATAAATTTGTGTATTGTATTAATCCGTGAAAAAAAATCAAATAACCGGTTAAATATCCCAGCGTTCACTATTGTGGAATACGTCGACGCAACCTGGGTGAAGTACATGTGGTGGGTATATCTCATAGGACTAATATGGACGTCGGAATTTATCGCTGGATGTCAAACTATGGTAATATCGGGTTCCGTCGCTCACTGGTACTTTAGGTAATATTGGCATTCATCTTAAAACTTGTTGCAGTAGATATAGTTTTATTAACAACGATTTGTTGTGTGTGCTTTTATCAGAGGTAAAAATGCCAGCTCCTATCCGGTGTGCTCGTCCATAGGACATTTGATTTGTTATCACATGGGTAGTGTAGCGTGTGGATCGTTTCTGATAACTATTTTTAAATTACCCAGACTGATTTTAACTTATTTACACACAAAGTAAGTTTCTCGATAAAAAAAAGAATATTCAATAGAGATAATTTTTTTGATTTTTGTTTTAAAGAAATCTTTGATTGTTTCAATATCGCGTGTATTAGATAATTCAATTTTTTCACCATAGATTTGAAAAGACTAAGGAAACATCTCCTTGCGCTCAGTGCGGTTTGAAGTGTTGCATTTGCTGTTTTTATTGTTTAGAAAAATTTATTCGATATATGAATCATAATGCATATACCGTCATTGCTATAGAGGGTACTCACTTTTGTAATGCGGCCAGAATAGTAAGTGCTACTACTATTAATTTTTGTGATAAGTAGTAGAACATAAAGAATTAACATAAATAGTAATATACACGTGTAATTATACTGATTATTATCACTTAGTTATACAAGATTCGCAAATTATACTTGTTTTTAAGGCTTTCACAACACTCGTCAATAATGCTCTACAAATAGCGGTGATCAACGGATTTGGCGATTTCATACTATTTTTGGGAAAATGTTTCGTCACGGCTACTACAGGAAGCGTCTCGTTGCTCTTGCTCAGAAGCGATCCAAATCTGGAATTCTACGCCATTCCGGTTTTCATTGTTTGCGTTTTCTCATTTTTCATAGCTCATTGCTTAATTTCTCTTTACGAGGTGCGTTTTTTTTTTTCTATATATTGTTTACTTGAAAATTCTTTCTATTCAATATCTGAACACTCATATTTCTGTTCTCGTGATTTTAGACTGTTATCGACACACTGTTCTTATGCATATGCGAAGACAAAAATCTAAACGGTGAGAATGGAAAATGGCGTCAGTCTTCATTAGCAATGATTGGAACATCCAACAGCAACGCAAACGGGCAACAGTCTCACGAATTAACACCGATGAACGAATAAGTATTCTTGTTATTAATGTTATTAACGATGCATTTACTTACAGTATACAGAATGTAGTGGTTTCCGCTTATAAGTTAGTCGGTGTGGGTATAGAAGAAAATAATAGGTTTTCTTCAATATTCTTTTTACCAGCGCTGTTCTAGCTTGCGTATGCAGGTGTACATTCGTGCGTAATGTTAGACCGCGTTGTGTGCAATGTAACAATCAACTAGCTTACAAGCGGAACCTACTAGTTTCATCACTTTTTTACGCACGTATTTTTTAAACATTTTTAGAATAGTTGCATTTATCATTTTATCACATTTCGCATATACATATTGTGACGATTTATCTCTCAACTCTGGAATACGCATGTAGAATCTGAGATATCCTCATGCATATACATTCACATATGGATCTCTTTGTGTCGCGTTTAAAAGTACACAATTACATGAAGCATTTTTCATTTTCAAACGTTTGAAGTGAAGACAATTGACTGACTGTGGACAGTCGCTCTGCGACTTCAAAGTCGTGGAGTTAGATTCCCCATGTGTATTCCCGGAACAAGAGTGTGTACTCTAGAATTAAGACAATGGTGGAGTGAAGACAAACTCCATGTACATATTATTGACAGAGAAATGGGAGTACTTATAATATTAGAATAATAATATATTTTATATGTTTATATAAAATATATTTTCTGAATGTTATACATTTGTCCTTTTTTCAAAGTCAATATTTTGAAGTAAAACTCACACATAGAGCCTAATTTAATTATTTTTATTGCAATAATATTTTAAGACTCACACATTTGGTGTGTATTAGCATTGTTGCGTCATTCTATCTTTATCGATCATTAGCTGTAAAACAAGGATAGAATGACGCATTAATTAACGCTAGCACACTCCACGCAACGCGCGAAGAAAAGCCATTGTGTATTAATTTACACTTCAAAACTATTTCACATATACACACGTACCGCATAGCTCTTAATTGTGGCCTTATTATTAAATATATATTATATATTATTTAGATATATATTATATATTATTAGATATATATATATAATAGATATATATATATAATATTAGATATTATATATTATATATTATATATCTATTATATATATATATTATATATATTATATATATATTATATATTATAATATATATAATATATATAATATTAGATATATATATATAATATTTTTCTTTTATAGAACATTAGAAAGCTGTATATGATCTGCACAATTTACATATTTGTTGAAATATTTACACTTATTTGTATATTTTTCTACTATGAACATTTACAATATACTTTAGGACGAACAAATTTTTATATAACTCTTGGAAATATGGAGTATAAAAGTACAATATATCATTGAAACATTTTTAAATACATAATTGTATACTAAAGATAATATTTCATATATACATATATGTCATTAATGAAAAACGTTTATCTATAAAAAACGCTTATGAATACAGCACACAAATACTTTATGTATGACATTCCTCTTATTTCTTATTATTTCTCATAAAAATATGTGACAAATACAATATAATAAAGAGAAAACTTGTGTTGATTATTTATCTCTTACTGAAACCTACTGCACATTAAATATAACCAAGTGTGCGTGTTAAATGTTACCGCGCTTTAGTATAGTTCTTTCTCATCCGATTGGGGATGCCAGTATCGCATTTAATACATATATC
>QVOB01013711.1:0-25260 GCA_014839585.1 Pseudomyrmex concolor
AATAAGAGATATGGTCAACCGAGTCATTTTTGCAGTGTTGTGCAGAAATATCCTTATATATATATATATATATATATAAAAGGATATTTATATATATATATATATATATACATATATATATTAACGTATTCACATGTAAATTTTACACGTGAGTTTTTAATTCTAAAAATCTCTGAGAGATTTCAAATTTGACTCCTGACCGAGGAGTTTTTTTCGCAATATTTTAAAATTAGTTAGAGGAGTATTCGGGGTCCATCATATATGTGATGCAAATATAGCATCCTATGTGATTTTTAGAATTAAAAACTCACGTGTAAAATTTACATGTAAATACATTTATATATATATGTGTATACATATATATATATAAGGATATTTCTGCACAACACCCTCCAAAAATGTCTCGGTTGACCATATCTGCAATTTATTAATGATTGAGTTTTTCAACTTCTTACAAATGTTCATCAACACGTAGCACAGCACATCCCGCGCCTTTTATGTGTATTATGGCATTTACCGGTAACTGTCATTCCCTCCTCACTTATTTCAAACATTTAAATGTTAGCACAAACGACATCTTCAGGAGTGCAAGAGTACGAATAGTTGCTAAATGACAGTGCGTTGATTGGTTGTCAAACAAACTTTCAAAAAATCTCTATACATAATAGCCAATCAAGAAGCTTGAAAGCTTTTTGGGCAGTGCGACCACCACAATAGGTCTGTTCTTTTTTTTTCTGCATTTGAGCTGTACTACTAAGCTTAGGTCAAACTAACTTAACAGAACAGACTTTAATGCATCGATGGCGCCATGGATGGCGCGAAGTCGCGAATAGCCAAATGGCGAATGGATGAATCCGAGTGAATGAAGAGGAACGAAGATGTGATGCAGAATTGAGCGGAATGAATAGAAGCGAAAAGTGAAATTTTATCATCGATCTCAAGAACAAATCCCGGGCAAGCTGTGTTTCTCAAGAGAGACGAATGTTTTTCTAAAATGATCGAACACGCGTGCACGAAAAGCGAAGAACTTCTCAATTACATAGCTATGAACATTTATAAGCGCGTCTTAATCTAACCTAAACGCACCTTAACCTTAACCCAACCTACCTTACTACGCTGCAGTTCTCCAAAAGAATCTCAGGTCAGTTTACTTTCTTCGTTTGCGTAGCGCAAACGCGCGATAATAATACTTCTTGAAAGATTTCTATACAGTTGTTCTCTAGTCTTTGTAATCAATTTGTTTATTGCGATCTCATTTTTTTCTCGAGAAATATGTGTTTAAATTGATTTAAGTTGAACAAACTTGTGTGTTACACAAGACAATAATGTGTAAACGTGTAATTTTATACACGTACACTTATAAAATTTAGGGTACCGTTAAGTATGCAAGATTTACTTGATGTCTCTTTTGTGTGATGTATATTGTTATAGTTTACAACATAGCACATAATAGTTGTACAATATACTGATTATGGTAATTTGGATTCCTTTCTGATTATTAAAATAAAAAATTATTAAAGTTTTAAAATAGCAGAAGTTTGTATCTGTACAAATATACATTGATGAACGTAAGATTTTTGCTACAACATAGTTTGTGACTGTTTTATTTGTTTCTCCTTCATTTTATTCTTTAAAAAAATAAAAAGATAAAAACTTGTTAAATCTTACTTTTTAGGTTTGCATATGCAAAAAACCATGATGTCTAACGGCATTCAAAATTCAACTGAAGAAATTGAAGATAGCTCTGTGGTAAACAATGTGAATAACATACATCAATCAACCTCTACGTTATCATCAGCTTCGTACATGAAGCTATCTTCATATATCCTAGCTGTCCGGCCATGGTCTTTAAATGCTTCATTGATGCCAACATTACTTGGATCAGTTCTGGCATATAAATCAGGCCTAACAAGCTTCAGTTGGATCTCATTAGTTCTTACTGTATTTATAGTACTCTGTGTACACGGTGCTGGTAATGTAGTGAACACCTACTTTGACTATAAAAAGGGTGTTGATAGTCGGAAAAGTGACGACAGAATACTGGTGGATCATTTATTGTCCAAGGATGAATTAGTATCCTTGGGAGCTTTTTTATATATGATAGGCACCGGTGGATTTGTTCTACTGGCATGGCTGTCTCCTGCAAAAATGGAACATCTAGCTTTTTTATATTTCGGAGGGTTATCCTCTTCTTTTCTATACACGGGTGGTATAGGATTAAAATATATCGCTTTAGGTGATGTACTTATCTTAGTTATATTTGGTCCGATCTCAGTTCTATTTGCGTTCATGGCGCAAACCGGATATATTGAGTTAGGAACGATTTATTACGCAATACCTCTAGCCCTAAATACCGAAGCTATTTTACATAGCAACAACACAAGGGATATGGAAAGCGATAAAAAAGCGGGAATCGTAACTCTAGCTATTTTGATGGGCCACACCGTGTCTCATGTTTTGTATGCTTTTTTACTATTTACACCATATATAATCCTCGTTGTACTGGCATTTAGGTATTGCATATGGTTTTTACTGCCAGTGATTACATTGCCAACTGCCTTCAAAATAGAGAAAGAATTCCGAAATCCCAATAGAATTCAAAATGTGCCTCAGCGAACAGCCAGATTAAATACATGTTTAGGTATATTATACGTTGCTGCTTGCCTGTTTGCATATAAAGGTTCGCTCCCTTATTTTTAAATTTATTTATTAAAGAAATTTATATTAATTCTGAATTACTCCTAGTCAATCGGTTATGAGATGTTTCTTCTAATCCTATCTAGCAATTAAAGAAAATTAAAATTAGCAATTAAAATACAATTGTTTTGAGAAACTTGACAAAGTGAATAAATTTAACAACGTTTGCAATTTATTCTTGAGATCTGGTTTATGTTATCGGCAACACAAGTTGAAAACTACTCATCGTATCATTTTCGTCGAATCAACAAAAAAGCGTGAACATGTTTTCTCATCTATATATTGTGCTCGATCTAAAATGCAGCTTAATACAATCGATCGAGATCGATCAGCATATGGATCACGCGTTTTATTACAGGACGTCTCGAATGTGTTAAGAGAGAAAGTTTATCTCTCATATAAAAAATTAATTTTATTATTAATTTTATAGTTTTACTTCGCTTTATTTTTATTTTCATTGATATATCATTGATTTATTTTCTTATTCACTATAGGGTTTTGTTCTTTTTATTGTTGTATCTTTTTTTTCTAGTGTATTAGAAGGAACTTATCTCAAAATATATCAATACAATTTTTTTATACTTTCTCTCTCTTTCTGTTATTTAATAATATTATCTTTAGTTTTTATTGTGACAATATTTAATTCATATAATTCATTCTCCGATTCATTAATTATAATCTTTTTTTGGGGGGGGAGTAATTTAGAATTGATAACTGAACCCAAGTGATGTATATGTCTGCTGTTGTTGATTGATAATTTTTACTTCTCCTACTTATGTATAATTATTTTCATTATTTTTAGCACAAGGAGAAAGAAAGATGTTTTTATTTGTTGGAAGATCCATAAATATGATAGTTTTGGCATATTACTTTTTTTTTCATTTTTTTTTTTTTTTTTTACACAGAATTTGTGCAGAAAGTATAACTTTAACAATTGAAAAAGAAACAAAAAAAATAGTCGCTCGCCTATATTTCTCTCTTCTTGTTTTTCCAATACATTTTGTCGCGAGCACAATAATATATATGCGTGAAATTGACAAGTTATAATAGATCGATGTTCATTCGAGCGTTGTTGTACATTGTAACTAAAGCTGTTGATGCATATTGTATGTTTTATACTAACTTAACATTACATTTTTCTTAATAACACACGGTTATGTACGTATATAACATAATTATAAAATTTCTTCATTATAAAACTTTTTATATTTTTGTGAAGAAACTATATCGATAAATGTTGCATATCTTTTCATAGCTATGTGCTATCAAAGATTTATAATCTTTCGTGTTTGTTTTTGAACACTATAAGAGGCTCTAACGAATGTGTAAAATATATTTATTTCCGAAATAAGAAAATTCAAACATAAGAATAGAAATAAAAATCAAAAATACAGCGAAACCAAATAAAGACGCAGTTTACTTTTATCCCGATGCATATATTCCAAAGTAAGAGAAAAAGAGCGATAGAAAAAAAATTATATATATATATAAAAGAACAAAATAAAAATATCTTAAATAGCGGAAATAGCGAGAATTGGAAGAAATTAAGAGAACTTTGTAAAGTTAACTTAAATGTTTTTATATAAGTACGTGTGTATTGTAAAGATTATCATGTGCAAACTTTTTTTAAGTAAAAACAAAAAATATCTTGTGTTGTAATCTGTAATATATTTTGTATATACGCGTAACATTGAGAACTTTTTATTACACACTTGATCTTTCTTTTCAGCTCACATTAACAAAACAGAGACGCATCTTAATCCTTAGAGGGCCGCGGTGGCCACTCACAATAGCCAGCAACAAATTTCAGAAACTTTACGCAACATGTAGGTTCTATGTACGCATAAATTTTATATTTAAAAAATTCAAAAACAAAATGCCGGCCTTCTAAAAGTTAATTATAACAAAATCACCATCCTATTAAATATATATCTCTCTGGATATATATTTCTGCATATGAAATATAATTTATTATCACACAACAGATCCCATATAAATGGAATATAAAATCTTCATATCGGGAAATGTGCAATTCACGAATCAAAGAAAGATATATAGGAAAAGCAAATTTTCACGTAGTTACTTCATTTGATAATTGTTTAAGATATAATTTTATTCTAAAGACTTTTATTCTAAAAGACTTTCTTTCCTATATGAAAACTATACGTGTGCGTGCGTGTGAATATACAATTATCAAATGACAACACCTTGAAGATTACAAAATAAAGCGCTCTTTTGTCAGAAGTATATTTTCTGAATTATTCAACTTTATGAATCACATGTTGTATGAAACAATTATGTTGTAAAAACAATAAATAAAAACAATTTAGTATCTGTATGTTCTTGTAACATAATTTAATAATATTTAAGTATCATCTTATGGCAATTAAAAAATAGTATTTTCTGTATTTAAATAAACTTAATAATACATGTACCACTAAATTGTACGAAAATAAAGTTTCATTTTCATTAATCGTTGCATCATATGTTATATGTGTACATACATACAAATTACATGATACAATAAAACATTTTAATAAAAATTTGTCACTTTGATGGGAAAAAAGGGGGAAGGGAGAAACTTATGTGTTGTTCTCGATAAAATTCACGTCATCGGCCAATGCTTTCTTCAATCTATCTTCCAACAATGTGTTCTCCAAGTGTTGCGCTTGCAAACGATTTTCTATTTCCTCTGACGCGGAATGTACCTCCATGACTAGAGCACTGGTGTCGTTGCAAAATTCCGCTAACGAACTAAATTCCTCATCCAACGCGCTGTTATCCAAATCGTCTTCCGATCTATTGGGTCTGCTTCTCTTTCTTAATGGTTCGTTCGACGTATCGTTGTTATCCAAATTTAAAACGCGTGACATGAATTTCGTTAATACGTTAGATTTGAACCACCATGGTAACGTTCGGAAATGTTTTAGGTGATTTCTGTTATAGATGACCACTTGGTTTTCATCTAAGAGACACACTTTTTCCTTAATTATGTGCAATATTATGTGAATAAAATTGGATATTTGTAAACTGCCCGAGGTCAGAAACATGTTACTCAATATATCACTGAATATAGTATTGCAGTTCGAATCAGGTAGTGTTTTTCTGCAATAATTTACAACATGACGTTGTAGGTCTTGCATATCTGTTAATGGCCATGGTGCGCTAAAATAAGAAAAGCGATATGAGTATTAAAATATGAGAAACATCCAGTCCGATATAAGTGTACAAATACAATCAAAAAAAAAAACGTTCAAAAGTACTTACTTCCATGATGGTAATATAAATTTGTTCATTTCAATCTCCAAGTTTGCTCTATACTCATCTCGTTTCCACGACTCGTCGAAATATTCGTAACTACGTGGCATAATATTATCGTTTAGTTTGAGGAATCTTTTTAATTCGGGTGCAAAATTCATATACAACATGGATTCCGGATCTAGAATTATATCTATCAAGTGATTCACAGCCTCGTTGTGCAAGTCTATTACAAAGTTGGGATCCATCAATGCCTTTGACAATTGCTTGTTAAACATGGAATCACCCAATATCCTGTAAAATTATGTAACGAAACAGAATAAAATAGTTGGTGCGTGTTACTTGATACGTAAAACAAGTAGATAATTTCGTCAGTCTCAAAATTACGTGAAAAAAAAAAAAAAAAAAAAAAAAAAAAAAAAAAAAAAAAAAAAAAAAAAAAAAAAAAAAAAAAGGAATCTCACCTCAACCACAATTCTTTTGACAAACAAATGTCGTACACATTATACAAATAATCCATTTCCAGCGGATTTGGTGGCGATTTGTTCACCGCCAACCATAAGATTGTACTCTGCGTCAGGTTTAAGATAACTTTTGTAGACAGATTCTTCTCGTACATAATGGTATATTCCGATATGTAACCAGATTCCAGGAGAGATTCCAAATCCGAGACGATGTTCTCATTTTGATTTTTCAAATTGCCATCGCCCAAGACAATAAAAGCAAGAGGCATAGATACTAGTTTGTGCCTTGACAACACAGTCTTCATTAAACGTTTAGCGACAAACTGATAGTTTTCGGACGCATCGGCAATAAAAAAAAGCGCGTCTGCACCGACCAAATGATGTTCACTGATAAAACCTTCGAAGTGCCTTATGCAAATATGCAAAGTTTCGTAGGCGTTAGGTCGGTGAACCTTCAGAATAGGATCTATTGTAAAGTCATCGGGATACAAGTATTCATTCATCGTTTTTTTATAATGCCATAAAACCGGTCTGTTGGCTAGATCTGGCCAAGAGATCACAAGTTTCCAGAATATTTTGGGCAGAAAATTAATATCCAGCAGTCGTAAATTTTCTTTGATACCGGCATACACAATGATCTCAATTGGCGCCAGATTTTCATTGCCGGTCGTTGCGTTTTTTTCTATCCGGTCCCGTTTTCGGCACATATTCCGTATTACTACTTCCTGTTCTTTGGAATATAACATTCGCGCGCATTCCTCCACAGATTGCTTCTGCAAATACACCGGCGTATCTTCCAACGCTTTCCTCTGTCGTTTCTTTCTCGATACGTATCGCTTCCAAGCGTTAAAGCATTTTCTGATCTTTTTGTTTTCAATTCTCAAAGCTATGGCTTGTAATTGTTGATGCTTAATTTCCGCGTTCAATGCTACGTCGCACATTTCGTAAGTAACTTCGTCGATCACGTCGGAGAGAACTTTTCTGCTCAGTGTATTGTACATTTTTATCTTGTCGATGCTCTCCCTCGCGATGGCAGAGCAAAACTCGTGCACAACTTCCGCCTGTATACTGTTGTAAATTTCTCTCGTCTTCTCCTCAATTTCTCGCATTCTTTTCGCCTGTTCCAACTTCTCCAGTTCCTTCGATTTTGCAATTTCTTTTTGTTTTTCCGCTTTCGATATTACATCCCTTTGTTTTTCTTTAGAAAAGACGGTTCGTTCCTTCGTCATATTTGAAGCATCTGTATTGTTCGATGAATGTTGCGTAGAAACTGGTATGGGAAATCGAATATTACCAAATGCAGAAGAAGAGGAAGAAGAAGGAAGAGAAGGAGGAAGAGGAGGAATGACATGCTTCATAAATATATTTCCCATTCCGGAGAAGATATTCTTGTTCGTAGCCATTGGGAACGGCGCAACAGATTCTGCACTATGCGACGTTTCCGGTTGCTTGGAAAATACTGTAGAATTTGTGAAGAAATTATTACTAAAATTATTGTTACCAATAGAAATTGTAGGCTGTTGTTTATCATTAATTGCGACATTTTCGCGAGCTGTTGCCTTCGCTTTCTCATCAGATTTTTTGTCAAATATCGATTTAACTTGATGCGCACTTGATGCGAATTGAGGCCTTTCCTCAAACTTTTCTTTCGAACGTTCAGATACATCGGATACCACCGTTTTGAAGACATCTGAAGCGGAAACCGATACAGATATACTCGATTCCACACTTGTATTTACTGTTTGTTTCTTAATTCGCGCGGGACTGCCGCTCTTCGTGGCGTTTTGATTTTTATCTACGATTGACTTCAACGTCTTCTTTGATTCTTTCTCCACAAACTCGTACGAGTCTTGCACCGCAAAAGAATAATTAATATTCTGATCGGCGGCATTGACGGACTCGGGTTTCAGATTTCCATTTACGTCGAAACTGTTGTGCGGCTTGTGATTGGTGTAGGTTCTTTCGGGCATTTTTTTGCCGGCAATACATTGTCCAACGGTGAACTTCAAAGAGATCCTTTTGGAATCTATTAAATTATACGCCCTAGTTTGCGGTATGTTCACCGCGGGCATAACGAAATTCTGACGATTCAAATAAACATACAAGTCGTCATCCGACAAGCTCTGTCCCACTTGAGCGCAGAAATATTTAGCTTCTCGTTCGTTCTCAAAACCGAGGATATCTATCAATTCGTACAGAGGAAAAGCCGTTTGGGTGCTTCTACAATACGCTTTTATTATGACTCGAAAAGCCTTCAATCTAATTTGATTGAAATATCTCAACAAGATACACGCGTTCAAGTAAGTAGTTTCTCGAACAAGTTGAAAAAATTTGTGATAATTATTCGAGTCGAGCGCAAAATAAACTTTTATCGCAAACCGAACTTCCGGTGAATTTTGCACGGATCTCGGCAACTGCTGCAGATCGTAAAGAAAGTTACCGTTATTTAAATTGAGCAAAACCACATACGCTCTGAATTCCGCTTCGTTTTCGCAGGTGACACCCTTCACTCTCAGATCGTTGTACATATATTTCAATGTCTGCAAACATTTCGTCAAATTTTCCGAATTGATTTTCTTGTCAAACACAGACGAGTCCTCCGCGCAAAGTCTCTCTGAACATACTATGTGAAATCGAGCGCATTGTTCAATCAATTCGACACTGTCAGTGCAACACAATTCCTGTTGCGTAATATCCTTTCTTATTCCTCTCGTTCGGTCCCATAAGAAGTGATACCATTCCGCCAGGTTTGTACCCTCTTCCTCGCAGAGATCAACTATTTCGTGAAGCAAGTAGCTCATAGTCATTTTCAACGATTTCACCGGTCTTAATTCGTGAGGCATCGGCTCCTCTTGATCTGCGGATGATCTTGAATATTGCTTGATAGCTGTTATGTGATTTATTTTGTATTCATTTCCTTCCAATTGTTCGTAGGACGCAACTTGCCTCTGTGATTCGCGCATAAGACGTTCCTTTTCCGGACACATGTCGGGACAGGTGCCGGTAGTTACTTTAGCAGTTGCGAGCGAAGCCGGTTTAACTCGCCTCAATCTCATGAGACGATCTCTAGCTTCTAACACTTTATACTTGTCTTCAGCCGTAAGAGCAACTTGATGTATTATATTTTGCAATTCTTCTATAGAAGTTTGTGTGGTAGGCAACGATTTAGCTTTTTGAATCTCAGTATCTGACTTCTCTTTCACAGCAACTTTGTCTAATTTTGATGTTGTTTTTCCTCCCGGTGTTCTAATTTTTAATGGTAGTAATGTGTTTGCATCGGACAGCTCTGTCCCTTTAACAGGATGTAAATTGTATTCCAATTGTGCCAGAGCTTCTAACTCATATTTAATCTCATCATTATTTGCCTTGAGTAAATTTGTTACTATATTTTTATCTTTCTTTTTAGACAGCGTTTTTACCGGTGATTCCATTTTAGTCCAACTTATATGAAACTTCTCACCCTTGTATTCTCCAGCACTGTAGTACGCATTATTTGCCTCTTCTTTTTTAGCATACACTACTACAATTATGCATTTCTTAGGACGAACAGTTAATTTTACAATATTTCCATATTTCGTGAAGTATTCCTTTGCTGTTGACTTAGTTAGCAAATCTTTGGGAACACCGGAACATGTTATCGCATTATTTATGTTGACTTTGGCAACTTGTGACCTAGAATTCTTTTTCAGTTGTTCAAACGCTCCTGTATCTTTAAGAGCACTTGCAAACACATTCACTGTTGGTTCATACGTCACAGTTCTGGAAATTGTAGGCTTGTACTTGGATTTATTGTTTAGAGGGCCTGCACCATCTGAACCACATTGCGATACTATTGTAGGTGCTGCAAAGGTAAACACATTTTTTTTATTGGAAGAAACATCGAAAACATGATCCGATCCTAAACCAAAATTAACAATTCTTGAAAGATTGTCTATGGTATTTGGTTTAGAGAATACAAAAGCAGCAGCAACTGTGCTCTCATCGAAAGAATCAACATCCATAGTGTCTGCTTTTTCCATTTTCTTAAAATTTTAGTTTCGTTTTACTCCTGTCAATGAAAAAGTTAATACAATATTATTGTTGGGGTACTGTAATGCGAAATAAAATATATAAAACTTCTTGATATCTTCACTCTAGATAATTGACTATTTATACGTACCACTTGTACGAGAACTTTACAATTTATTAATAATTACGTTTTTTCTTAATAACTTTTATCTCTTTATTATAGGAAGAGTAAACAAAATCTTTCTTCACGATGCGACGCGATGCAATAACCTAACCTAACTTGCAATAACTTTGATTTACAAATGTCATACGCAGTTATCTGCGCGCGTTCGCGCTGAACTTTTAAAACCCATTCTACATTAAGCGCAATATGCAAACGCGAGCAGCAGATCTCATGGAAGTGACCAATCACGTTGATCAATTGATTGATTTGATCAATGCGATTAGTCAATTCCACGAGTATAAGTATGTCATGGTTGCATGATAAGGCCATTCTACATTAAGCGCAAGGCGCAAACGCAAATCGCAAGTCATGTAGAATTGACTAATCACATTGATCAAATCAGATAAGTGGCCAACGTGATTGGTCAATTCCACGACATTTGCGACTTGCGTTTGATGTAGAATAAGTTTTATACAGCCTATATATTTATATACATTTATATATTTTATTTTTTCGCATTGTGCATTACATTTAATCTCTGTTTTTAATTCCTATTCCTAATATTTTCTCTATTGTACTCGGGCCCTTAGGGCCTGAGCACAATAGAGAAAATATTAAGAAATAGGAATAAAAATCAGAGTTTAAATGTAATGCACAATGCGAAAAAATAAAATATAATATATAAATGTATATAAATATAGGCTATATATCATGCAGCCATGATATACTTTCTATATTTATGTTATATTTTGTTTTTTTACATTGTTATATTACATTTAATAACTTCTATTTCTAATTCTTATTCCTAATATTTTCTCTATTGTGCTCAGGCCCTTACTGCATTTGCGTCTTGCGCTTAATGTAGAACAGGCTTAACATGAGACATCTAATATGGGTTCCAAAATTCCACCTTGGCAACCAAAAACTATAGTACACGTGACCTGAAATATAGCAGTTTAGTAACCAAGATAGGATTTTGGAACGTATGGCTGTTTTTACATGGAGCGGCGTAACTTGTGTCAGCCAATCAAATCTCGTCTCAGCTATTAAACGCAAATAAGCGCACTGAGACAATTTGATTGGTTGACGCAAGTTACGTTCCATGTAAAAGCAACTTCTCAACCAGTGATTGATTAATTCCGCTAAACGACTAATGCGATTGGTCAATACCAATGGAACAATCGGACGATTAAGTTAATTGAAGAATTGTGAAACCGACCTGTGTTCTTGAATCTTTTGTATTACATATTTGTGCTTTTGTTTGTAATTTAGTAATAAATCTGCTTTCGAATATATATATATATATATATTTTGCCGCGTCTTGAATGATTTTCGAGCGCAAAGCATACATCTAATACTCGATCTATTGTATCAAATTCGACCGTTAGACGCGCGCGCGCGCATTCGCACTGATTTGCTTTGCGCGAGCGGACGACAGCGGACACACACACACACACACACACAGACAGACAGCAGAACATCCGACATCGTCGGCGGAGTGACAGCTGACTCGTTATTTGACGTGATCTATTTATATTCATTCATCCGTACGCGACTTTTATGTGAACTGTCAGCGATCACAGCTGTTCTGCGATGTCCTTAGCGACCACGATCGCGCGATTGTCATTTCGTCGGCGGTACCAGCAAGAACGATTCAACCTGACCATCACTGCGCGGGCACCGAGCAAGATGGCGACCGAATCAAAAGTCGCGCTCTGCTCGACTTTCGGCGGATAATGGTGACCGGCGGCGGCGGCGGCGGTGGTGACGAGGACGACGAGGAGATTCGCGAGATGCACCCGAGATGCAAACGTTCCGATCATGTAAATGTCGACGACGGCAAAGTGCAGCGAGTATATAACGCAAATGTAAAAATTACGAATGCGAAATCGCCGCAACAGCAGCCGGGAAGAGAGTAGACTGCAGAGACGCGCCGCATTTACCAGCGCCGAATTCCGGTTCCGTTTTCCCCCCCAAAGAGTTTGAATTCCGTAACGGTCATTCTCGAGTAAGTGTCAAGCGTTCTCCTTCGCACTTTGCACGAGCCCGTGTAATTGGGCCGTGAGGTGTGCGAGCGGTGTCGTCGTCTGGCGAAATCCTGTATACACGCATCACCTCCGTGTATGACGTCTGCGGAGTCTTAACAACGGCGCACGTCACAATAAAGATTGCGCGTGTAGGCAGACTCCTTTGCAAGTTATAGCAGACTTCGCCTAGTTACCCGCCTACTCCTACTTACCTATCTACCTACCTACCTACCTACAGCGTGTTTATTACGTGCTGCCTATATCGCGCTAATTGAACACTCACATTTGCATTAACATCAGGCTGATGACTGATCCACCTATCTATTACTACGCCGTACATCCACAATTGGATCACGATGGAAGATACAAACGAGGTTTTGGTGTGCGCTGCTGAATTCATAAAAGGTAATCTGTCTTATTCCACTGAAGATTAGTCTATTTTTAATAATTGAAAAATAGACTTGTTTTTTAAGTGTATCTTTTGTTTTACATTATGATATTAAAATTGTGTACTTTTGATTATAAATACACAATTTTTATAAATATGAATTTTTTTTTTTTTTTTTTTTTTTCATAATTTTTGTATGTTTTTTTTAATCAGAAAAATTTTTTCTGTTTAGGAGGTCAATAAACATTGCGGTTTTTTTTATTATTTATTATATTAAATTTTTGTTGAAATATTTTAATTTGAAAATTTAATTTATTTTTTTAATTTTGTATTAAGTCTAAAAGATGTAATAATAAGATGTAATAATATAAATAATCTTATTTTAATTTGTCTTTTCTTTCAGATCGATTATATTTTGTGACTCTTAGGACACAAATAAGACCAAAAAGTACTCCAAACACACATTATTTCAGTATTGATCATGAATTGGTGTATGAAAATTTTTATGCTGATTTTGGTCCTCTGAATTTAGCAATGCTCTACAGGTACTGCCAAAAAGTAAACAAAAAGTTGAAGGGCATTGCCCTCAGCAAAAAGAAACTTGTACATTATACAAGTATAATGGATGCAAAAAAAAGAGTAAATGCTGCATTTCTCATAGGAAGTTATGCGGTAGTACCAAAGTTTTTCTACAGTATTTTATAAACTGTATATATGTATATGTTTTTTTTATATTTTAATAAAAGTACTGGAAGACTGGTATTTATTGATTATGCAAAAGAAATTCATACAAATTTCATGGTTTTTTTTAGATATTGTACTGCAAGCGTACAGCACAAGAAGCATATGAATGTTTGACAAAAAGTCCAAACACTCCTTCTTTTATCATGTTCCGCGATGCTTCCATTGGACCACCTTGCTATCAAATATCATTAAAGGACTGTCTGAGTGCTATATACAAGTGCCATCTGCTTGGTTTCTTTAATTTCGAAGATTTCTGTTATAAAGAATATGAACACTTTGAGAGAGTGGAGAATGGGGATTTAAATTGGATAGTTCCTGGAAAATTTATTGCTTTTTGTGGCCCACATGCAAGATCCAAGATGGAAGATGGTACATATTCACTGATAAGTGTACCTAGTGAGATCAGGTTGATTTTTTTTTTTTTTTCGCTGACTTTAGCGTTGCTAACTGACATTGGAGTCGATCAGCCCATATGCACTTCTATGTATAAAAGTGATATCAGTTGTGTCAATGCATATTAATTGTAATACAGTGAGTATCAATGCATATTAATTGTAGTACAGTGAGTATTTTTTCACAGGTTATCCACTGCATGGTCCGGAATCATATTTTACATATTTTCGTCGTAACAACGTGACAACGATTGTACGACTTAATAAGAAAGTTTATGACGCATCAAGCTTTACCGATGCCGGTTTTATTCATAAAGATTTATTTTTTGTGGACGGTTCGACACCGACAGATTCGATAATGCATCAGTTTCTTAAAATAGCAGAAAATGCAAACAGCGCTGTTGCTGTGCACTGCAAAGCAGGCCTTGGAAGAACAGGTTCTCTCATTGGTTGTTACATTATGAAGCATTATCATTTAACAGCTCACGAAACTATTGCTTGGATAAGGATATGTAGGCCAGGTTCTGTAATTGGGCATCAGCAACAGTGGCTAGAGAAGTGGGTATTTGTCACTTCTTTTATTTTCTTTTTATGAGTTCAGTACTATTTTATGAGAAAAAACTATGAAATATATACACATATATAAAAGTAAAAATTGTTACATACTTTAGGAAGGAGGCATACCTTCGATCGTTGTTAAAGGAACCACTGCAGTCTCAAAATGGGAATCCCGTTCATAAATATGGAATATATTCAATAGCTGGAAGACCTAGAGCAGTTTCTTTCCAGGGAAATGTAAAAAGTTTTGTGGAGGATAATGTATCGGGGATAATGCATCGTGTAGACGAGATAAAATTGGACGATCCTGGACCAGTAGCTGGAGCTAGTGCTACCACTAGATGTAACACACTGACTCAGGGTGATAAATTGTGCAGAATCAAAGCCAGAAGGAGAGGCATGTCGATGGCACAATCTCCTTTCACAAGTACAACGACAGCTACTGTACAGTAAGTGCTATGTATTATTATTTTGTCAACGATTTTTTAACATTTTTTTTATTGGTTTTAATATACAAATCGGGCCGCAGATTAACAAATAAATTTACATTATGTTAAAAAATATACAAGCAATTTAAATTATACAATAACACGTTATTTAATATCCAAAACATTTCGACTATTTGTAACATCAATCTTTCCAGTTTAAGTAAAACTATGTTAATATAAATTTGAGTATTTTTTAAATATAATAATGTCAATCTACATAAAAGATTTCTTAAATTACATTAACTATATATATGATAATGTGAATAGTCATTCTTTTTATTTACGCACTATGTAGAACAAATGAAAAGTTATAATCAATTTTTGCATACTTTTTAAGTTGCCTTTTAGCTTGTCTTACATAGAATTATATTTACAGTCCTTATTTGGGACCTTTGTTACAAACCAGAGGTCAAAAGGGAACTATTGCGTCTCTGGCGGCAAATAAAGAGAAAGATCCTACAAAAAGACTTCTATCACGTTCATCTGCAACGACAGTTGTGAAAAGGTTAGACAAATATATGTACATATATATATTTTGATCAACAAGTACAAGTAGTTTAGAAGACATAACATTTCTCAGTTTTTTTCCTCTACACATCAATTCTTTTTTACGTTCTGCACATTATCTTATTTTTCCTCTCCTCCTTTCATGGTTATTAATTGTTCTCTTCTATAAGTTCCATTTATAATTTATTAACACATTTGTAATAAGATCACTGATTTGAACTTTACTACTATCGATACACGGCATGCGCGCCATCAAATGAGACATAGGATTTCTTTATTGTGACTGGAAATTGTAGAAACATTTGGTTGGTCAGCAGTAGCTGTGATCCATCTTCCTGCCGTATTAGGTCTAAACCGGCAACACAGAGCCATAACAACAATACAACTTCCACCAATACAGTTACATCTTTAACCGTATCAAAGCCAGTGAGAAAGGCCAAACGTACTTCCTGCATGGCTGCACAGGCCAATGCTACAAACTCGTCTGCCAATCATACGGTGCCACAGCCGCAACAACGCATGAATATGATCCTCAGGTCGGCAGACCGAGTTACTCGCTATTCGCTCAGGCAGTAAGTCAATAACTGTGCCTGTTTCTCGAGTTTGAGTCTAAATTTATGGTTATGCAGTTTTTTCGTACTTTTTGCTTGTTTGAGTAAAAATTGTAATAGTTTAACCTGTTTCTCCGTCTCCTGTATTTCCGTCGCTTTCAACACTCATGGCTCCTGAACACAACGCGGCAGAAAACGAAACAGCGACCACATGAAAAATAATAGATACGCACATATAATTAATACATACATATAATTTCGAAAAGAAACATTAATTTGCAATCGCGAGATTTTTGCGCGTTATTTTTGCTGCAATCTGTGCGCAGAAGCCATTAGCTTTGCTTCATTATCATTATGCAAGTGCAATTTTTCGTATGAAACTATCTATCCTGTCTTCACTATTTGTATATCATCACTCATCATTACAGGCATTATAGAAATAAAGTTTATAAAGATATATGTATATATATATATATATATATATATATATACACATACATGTCTATATATATCTACATAGATTTAATAATCGAATGCAATATATATCAAAATTATCTCACGACACTATTTTACGTAAATTAAAAGATTTCTATCTCTTTTATCTTTTTTGTTGTATGTACATACTGAATGTATATATATTTCCATTCAATATAATCTATTTTGTATATAAATTTTATCGTATCTTTTATAATATACCAAATTTATTGAAATATTTACTTGTGTATAAATTTAAAAAAAAATATAAATAATATTTTAAATATTGAAAAATATTATGAAAAAAGTTTTGTATCACTATTTTTGAGTGATAAAGTGATAATCGCATGTGTGGCACGATAAATTTTGTTTCTCTTTTGTCCAAGCATGCAGTACATACTAAAATCTTATATAAACCTGGGCATCAACAAAAGTTCAAAACATTTTGAAAGTTGAGATTTTTATATAATCCAGACCTCACAAGTAATTTGTACGTTTACGTTATTTAGTGCTTAAGCAACGATACAAGTAGCACCAGAGGTAGCTAACGAACCGATGTCATTTATTTCTGTGACTTGCAGTGTGCGCACAACAAAAAGTTATAAAAGTGCATTTATCAGATGACTAACCGATATTCCCAGTGGCGTTGGGGAGGACTGTCAGGTAACTGGAGCATCTCACCAGCGCCGAAGATCTCATCGCTTAAATCCCATCATTCAGTAAAAAAGCACTTCATACTGATCTTCAATCCTTCAGTTCAAGCAAGCTTTATCCAGACTTTTGTATCTCAAATCAACAAAGATCTATAAAAAATAAAAAATAAAAAAATTATTTTTAGTCATCAACACTGCATCATTTATTAATATAGTTTTTTATCATATCTGTGTATCTTGGGATATGAATTTGTTGCAGTGGCATCTAATATGGCTTGTACAGCTTTTAATTGTTCTTCCAAAAAAAGTCGCAAGTATTGAATTTGTTGTATATCTTCATGAAAAAAAGTTTATTAAATTCTTGTTGTCGTTCTTTCACTTTAATCTTCTGCTGGTCAGAGAATAAGGACTTGTAGATACATTTTTCTAAAAATCATGCCGATCATTACATAACCATTGTATGTATAAGATCTGTTCCCAATAATTTTTTCAGTTTCATCAAAAAATTTTTTAACGTTCGCGTATTCTTTTCGCGACATTATTTAGTAAACATGTATTTTCACGCAATCTAAGATACATTCCTTTCACATTATTTAAGTTTTTATTTATCTTATGAGAGAAAGAACAAGATTCATTGATTATTTTTATCATTATAAAGAGAAAAATAGAATTATAATGTTTCTTCTATATAAAAATACTCGTATTTGTATAAGTAATAAATGATCTTTATTACTGTTGTAAATTCTGGAAGACTCGGCCTCAAAGTTAAACTTCGTTACATATATATATATATGTATGTGTGTATAAATATATTGTTATGAAAAAATTATTGCGAACTGAAATTGAAGATAGTTAGCAAAATATCTATTATTAATCATCTCGACATATAAAGAATGTATTATATAAAAGCTAGCATTTAAATAACGTGATTCAGAATTCATAAAACGAAATGCAAAATCGCGTATTGTTCGTGTTAGCTTTGAAACAAAACTATACATACACATGACTATGTTTAAATTTAATGTTACAATCTTTGAGACACTAATTTATATGACTTGTTGGGAAATTACTTTTATTGCTTTGAATAAAGATAAAAAGAAAAATTATAATATATATATATATATGTATAGAAAAGAAAATTTAGATTGCTATATTTCAGTATATATGTGCTATGTACGTACAGTTTACGTAAAATTGATAGTATACATCTTTACCAGATTGTTGGTAGAAAATATAAAACTGTAGAACTCCTTATTAAATCAGAAAAAGATTGAATGTATTTGTACATTATTTATTTAAGCAAAATATGAATTGTATATTTTACTTATGCAATGTGTGACTATGATTTTCTTACTGTTTTGTTTTTTGCTAATATATTATATATATATATATATATAATATATTATATATATAAAAATTTATACAAATAGTTTATTAAAAAGGAAATTTTGATATGTAAAAAATATTGTGTTATCTTCAGGTCTCTTTTTAAAAACACATGAATATTATTTGCAAAAAAACACTTGTGTATCTATTTTAGAGCAAAACATATCAAAAAAAATGTGATGAAATAATTATTAATATAAATCTATCGTTACTACTTATATTGAATCTTCTAGAACTTTTTTATATTCTGAATAAAATCTGTATCAACATTTTTATATTAAAGAAATACAAGAACAATTAATACATACTTCAAAATTGCATCATGTGATTTGGTCTGAAGATAAGACAAATATTTTATGTATCTGTATGAATGAAGCGCTTTATTATAAAAGTGTGCGTTAAGTGTGACTTGAAATGATCATGAAATTTATTTTACGTAAAATTGAAGTTTAAGCTGTTACTCTTACGAGTATTTACGAACTTCTTTTTTTAATATATTTTGTATCAATAGTCTCGAAAGATTCAGTTTTTTACACAGCAGCAATGCATGCAATATTTCTAATGAAAAAGACTCCTACTTCAGATTGTATTATTTTTTTTGGAAACAGTATTTTAATTTATATATTATGTAAATACATTCGGAACATTATTTTTATTTATATATTATATTTATTTCAGTGCGTATACAAACATATTATCGTTTTAACGATCTCGTGCATTAATTAATTGTGTCGAGATGTGTGATATGTATATAAATGGAAAACAAATTCTTACTACAAAAAAGTAAACGAATATTAAAGAAATCTGAATTATAATATTGCCCGATCTCTTGTCTTGTGCAACAAAAAGAAATTTTCAAAATTGACTATCGACATCTAAATGATAAGTGGCAGTCGTAAGAGTAATGATAGTTGTTCATGAACTGTCCACGTGTATTTAAGATATTTGAATAAAAAGTTATTTTTTATGTGTAAAGTTGATACACATATAGTTAAAAAATAAAGCTGTGTCAATAGACTGTAGTTGTATAGTATATGTATAGTTTTTAACTAAACTTGAACTAAATTTTTTATTCATAGTAGATATATATACATGTACATATGTATGTTCTTACACATACATATATTGTGTTTATGCATATTAGACATATTTTACTACATACATATGTGTATTTATTTATAACGTATACATACCTTCTTTTTTCTAATTATAGTGTTAATAAAAACATATGTTAATAAAATGTGATTGTGAGAAAAATATAGTCAATAGGGATCTAAATAATGCAATTTATGGTAAAGAACAGTTATTTATTTTCGGAATAAGAATTATTTAGTTTCGAAATAAGAGAAAACATGAAGAAATTGTAAAAATATATAGCTCTTTGCTGCTTTAATACCTGTTCAAAAATATTGTGAATTATAATAATATGAAGAGCATTTCTTTCCTCAACAGCACAGATGTTCAGAAATATCTACCGAATATTCTCTGAATATATATTGCAATATCCAATAGATATCCATGAGATAGATATTGTTGAGATATCGGTTTATCTCGTAGTGTTTATTTATAATATTACGCGTGTGTGCGTATGTAAAAAATGAGATAATTTTTTAAAAACTAAGATTGTCAATGTTATCACTGTAAACTTCAAAATGTGTACATAAGAATTATAGCCCTAATTTACAATCTTTCTATTTCTACATCCCACACAGTAATATTACAAATGCAACATTACTGATCACAAGACTATTAGAAAAAAGAATCTAAGTAAAAATATTTTGTTTGTTATAAAAAATGACACATTTTTAATGTATTATTATACATATGTAGAATAATCAATTATATATATATTATATATGAAACATTAAAGAATATAACTGTATATATAAAAAATACATATGCACATATTACATATATGTATGGTATAGATACATACTTACATATGCATAGATACACAATTTATAAACTTTTTTTATAATTACACACAAAATATTAAATGTGCTTTATACATATAAAAATCACCCAGTGAACTTTATATATATTGCGTTATATACTAAATAATAAAGAATATGTATTTTACTTATCTTTTAAATGTGTTATATAAAAGCAATGAAAAATTATCCCATTATATTATTTACATCCTTTTAAACTTTATAAAATAAGAAGACTGTTGACAAACAATTTATATTTGCATTGTGTACATATGTAAATTTATTTTCTATAAAAATGCGTTAAAATACAATTGTTAAAATTAACAAAATACTTTTTTGTATAATATGTAAAATTAGTTATTTAATTAAAAAATATATGCAGTACGTAGCCAGCGCTATCCAGTGACTAGCGAATCCGAGTTCAGTCCACTTGTTAATAGTATGACTGTAACTGTAACCAGTTTCTTGTACATCAGACGTATCGAACATGAGACCTAAGTAAGCTAGATGAAACATTGCCAATCCGGCAAATACCAGATTTGTTACAAACACAAAAGAATTGTAAGAGTTGTACTTGTGAGTGCATTTTTGCCTTACGCACTCTTTGGACGCGATACACGCGTCAAAAGTATCAGCGAGAATAGCCCTGAGTTGAAATTCTACATATGTATAAAATCCTAAACTAAGTAACACCGCTGCTAGTTGGAAGTTCAATCCGTGTAAAAGAGAACTTATCAAATATGTGACGGTTACTGCGCCGAATTTCCCAAACTTCTTAATACTAGGACGGAAGATATCTATGAACAAAAATAAAAACATTCCAAATTTTATTGCATAACTATTTGTCACTTTAGAAAAATTTATAATATTTGAATATAATTTTTCATACATACAAGTTTTCAGCCAAAAATGCATAGGCATATTCCAATAAACGACAACCTGAACAAGCGATCTTGGAAATTCGATATTTAAGGGCTTAACTATCGTTGACGATGAAACGGGGAATCCACTCAGAATTAATAGCGCCGAAGCCAAATACGAAACGAAGTAGTGGGATGATCGGAAAGATAACGCATCTCTATACGCTACCAACCATCTAAAATGTGAGGATAGTGTTTTTTTTAAACAAGATTAAATATTGGGCAAATATTTTGAGATTATAAATTGCAATATGTACTAACTTCCAAGAGTTATCCACAAATATCCATTCTGTCCAGCAGTTTGAAACGCTTAGGAAAACAAGAGAAAGGAAGATGTATCCTATACCACATAGTATCGACCATTTCATCTGTAATAGACCTTCATTATTCACTCGTGGAAAAGTTTTATCATTAAAAAGACTATTTTCTTTTCTAATCAAGTTAGAAAAAAATTCTTGTTTAGCAGTAAAAATAGATTATTTACTTAATTACAGCAACATACCTGATTGTTAGAGTAACGCAGCGAGAAGTAATCTTTAAATGATATCCATGGTCCAAAAATACAAGTTACACTACAGAACATATAACCCGTGTAACTATAAAAATCTGGCACATTATTATTCGAACCATGTGTATCGATAGCCACACTAATAGCCTTCATTGCCATGATCATGATGACACTGCGTACTTTGTGCCACACAATTGGTTGCATCAAACATTCACTAAATATACATGAAAATATTATTTATTTATTAATATAATGTGTAAGAAAAATTTGTTTCTTATGAGTGAACATACCAATATGCAAGTATCACTAAAGATGGGAGAAAAATTCTCACACTGCCATGCCATTTCTCTGGCATATATAAAATACTGTAGGATGATAAAACAAATGCTATCACTACAGGAAAGGATTCTTGTACATAATACTCGATAACAAACAAGCCTAAGATTGCGGATAATATGTCAAATATCGAGTTTGATATGTATTTTTCTGAAACAATAAAGACATTTTAATCATGAATAAAGTTGATAAAAGAAGAGAAGTTCTATAATATAAATTATATAAAGAGAAAAGGATCATACGAGTAAGAACAAACAATCTGAACAAGATTGTGCTACCCAATAAAGGCAACAGGTAATATCCTGTACCATATAGACTAGGACCAAGACAATTCTGATATAATTCATGGAGAGTTTCTTTCTCTATGTCCATGTAGTCATAATCATATTCTGCATTGTTGTGCAGACACTCATAATCCATGCAATCATCTTCATCATCATAGAAAATGGTAGCGCCTACATCTTCCATCACAGCAATAGATAATCCAATATTCAATTAGCATAGCACAATGAAATTGATGCTGTTTGATGTGTGTTTAGCCTGTTTCTTCAATAAACATGACAGAAATATCATATATACAAAAAGAAATATATACATAATTTACATGTAAACTTTCGACTATGCATGAGAGATAAAAACTAGTTTTTAAATAAAATTTAGAATAATTATAAGTGTAAAAAATATATATGTAAACAACTTGAAGTATCTGAAGTATATTTGAAAAGTTAAAAACAGTTACATTTTTTTACGACATTTTATATAACAGTTACATTGTATATAAAAATTCATTACAAAGGTAGATTTTTTAGTTTAAAAGTTTTGTTATAATATAGTGATTCGAAAGATTAGAACTATTCAAATCCATCAACTTACTCTAGCATAAATGCATGACAACTTACCGATTCGATATTATTAAACGTGAGTAACCTTGAGCAAAATATTTTCCGGATTTATAGGGAACATTTGTGTCCATTCTTTCTCAAAAGAAATTTCTGTTTTTTAAAACTTATTAAAATATTTATTCTCTAACCTGATTTTTCATACAGCACCTGCATACAGAGACGCATAAACGCTTGCCGCGCGACAAAAGACAATTGGCGGGGGCCAATCAACGTCTCGCTTTTCCGGAAATAATAGATGTATACTTCCGAAAAAGCGAGACGTTGATTGGCTATCGCATCGTCTCTTGTCTCTACGCGGCAAGCGTTCTGTATGTATATACATACACTTGTTCGATGAGAGAACATCGGAACGAACCAGAAAGAAATCTGAGAGCGGTCAGGCCCGTAAAAGAATGTGTAATCATTTTACCGCCCTGTAAGTCAGCGCAATGTCAACGAATGGTGCACATTGGCACCTACGTAGCCATGTCCACCAGCGACTTGTCAGTAGTACGTACGCCACAAGTGGACATAATTCTATTCCGTAATGTGTCCACAACAAGCGGTCCTATTCTGTGGGAACGAGAAAGCACTATTCAAAACTGATTTATTTCTTTTTGTGAAACATGATACCTTAACATTACTTATAAAAAGTTATACATGCGTGTGCTATATTTTTTAACCACAACAAAAGCAGTACTGTATGTTACTGCATTTGACAGATCGCAGTCTGTGAAAAATGGGACAAAAACATATACACACACTTTTTTATATTATATTAAAACAAAATAAATATTATAAATATTATAATATTTTAAAATATTATAAATATTATAAACAAAATAAATATTATATTAAAAGGGCAGTTTGTATGCATAAAAACTACGGTTTTAAAACTCACAATTTGGCAAAATGCTTCAGACAAAAGTTGTAGATCTCGACGAGATAAAACACAAAGGTCCTAAGGGCCCTGCGTCCATCTTCATTAATTAAGGAGTTATTAAGGGTTGAAAGTTGAGATTTTAAAAGTCAGAATTCGGCAAAATGGTTCAGACAAAAGTTGTAGATCTCGACGAGATAAAACAAAAAGGTCCTATGGGCCCTTCGTTTATCGTCAATATTTAAGGAATTATAAAGGGTTAAACATAAATGTAGGAATTTGGCAAAATGCTTCAGACAAAAGTTGTAGATCTTGACGAGATAAAACAAAAAGGTCCTATGGGCCCTTCGTCTATCTTCATTAATTAAGGAGTTATAAAAGGTTAAAAATTGAGATTTCAAAAGTCGGAATTTTGCAAAATGCTTCAGACAAAAGTTGTAGATCTTGACGAGATAAAACGAAAAAGTCCTATGATCTATTACTCTATCTTCAATATTTAAGGAGTTATAAAAGGTGAAATATTGAGATATTAAAAGTCGGGATTTGGCAAAATGCTGTAGACAAAAGTTGTAGATCTCGCTTGTATGCGTACCCCCATCATTTCGGTGCTCTTTGTGCTTGTCCGGCTGCTTGATCTTTCTTCACACTTGTAATCGTGCACATATCATCAAATAGAATTATGTCCATGCTTGGACAGAGTATTGACAATTCGCTCGTAGTTATCGCTACGTAGTTGCCAATATGCACCATTCATGGACATTCGCTAGCTTACGAGGCGGAAAAACGATTACACATTCTCTTATGGACCTGGCCGTTCTCAGGCTTCTCTCTGGAGAATGAATGGACTAAATCCTCTGGAACGGACTAAATCTGTTTTCTCATTGAACTCAGTGTAAAAATTTTGGAGTGATATCTATTTTAAGACGGTATAAAATGTCACTTACGTTATTGAGTATATATAATATATACGTGGGCAGTCCGATAAGTACTTAGCCTACAAAAAAAAAACAAAAATTTTGGAAAAGTGGCGATTTATTTCTCAACAT